>VWYH01072609.1:1014579-1178313 GCA_013399365.1 Pampusana beccarii | reverse complement strand
GGGAGGGTTGGGGGTTTTTTGATAAACATTAAAGTGTTAACTGGGGAAACCGCACACATGCAGCAGTTTCTCACTGCCTGTGATCTCACATGCCACTTAACCCTGGTGGCTTATGACCAGTGCTCACCATGCTGCTCATTGAGAGCAGTGAGTCTCAGCTCAGGCTAGGAATTTAAAAAAAAAAAAAAAAAAAATCCCCAGGGAATTCCCCAGCTGATGAACTCTCACCCATCATAATTCAAGTGAAGGACTGGAGTATTGGATTTTAAGAATGAGCAGACTTCTGGTGGGAAAGAGAAGGTCCATCCCCTTCACTGAACCAGAAGCCCTGTGTTTTCCAGGGCTGTCTTCCAAACTGAGCACAGCCTGGAGCAAGAAGCAGAAAGGACCTCAGGAGAAAGTCAGCCAAGCTTCCCAGGCACTGGTCGTTTTGACAATTCAGGAACAAGGAATTCCAGATGAGACGGGGTTGCTTCAGTCATCACAGCCATTCCTCGCTGAACACAGACAACCCAGGGAGGAAGTTTATTCTAGGAGTATCCTCTGACCACACACTGTGGACAGACATCTCCCAGGACCCTGTAATAAACTGCAAGACCTCTAATTAAAGGCCAAAAGATACAGACTTCACCATGCCACCAACAGAGAGAGGATGATGGTGAACATCAACAGCCATTCCTGCAACTGAGGAGAACTTTATGTGCTACTGTTGTAAAAAGCAGATGCATCTGCAACTGGTTCTCTGGGTTGTGTTGAAATTTGCTCACTGCTGATGCTGACATTATTGGCATCCTCTTTTCCAGAGTCCATATTGATGGCTTTTCAGATGGAAGTTGTAACAACCATAGGTAGACTTCCCAGAATCTTCTCCCTGATAGGTCTCTTAGGACTGCTGGTCCAGAAGCTGCTGTTGTTCCCCAGGTTGCTTCAAAGAGGGACACATAACAGTTTGGACCTGCTGGGCAGCAGTATTTAGAGCTAGGATTTACAAAATCCTTGGAGACAAGAGCCTCATGATTGTGAATATAGAGGGATCTTCCACTGATGTTGTTGGTGACAGCCACACTGGATCTAGCCATGTGTATAAGTGAATATTAACAGAATTTGACACAATTAAATAGCTGTAGAAGTCAGCCTGCTTTGTGTTAGACCAAGAGGAAGCACAAAAGTCTGCCCCAGTCTCTTGACAGAAGTTAGCCGGTCAACAGCTGGAACACAAGATTGGCTTTCATGACCTGGAGATGTTTGAAGGTCCCATACACAGCTAACAATCAATTAAAAAAAATATTTTAAAAAGAAAAAAACAAAAGCAACAAAAAACCAAAACAACAACAACAACAACAACAAACCCCTCTACAGTTTGTCCTCCTTCAGCCTTTACTCTTCTGTGTGTTCACTCAGTGAAGCAGGATTTGCAAGGAGTGGCAATGTCTTTTTGAGACCAACTGACATAGCTGGGAAAAAATCCACCACTCTTTTAGGCCTACCAGCCCTTTGTCAGAGCTTCAAATTAGGTGGACCAGCCTAAGCCTCCTGAAGATGCAAAACAGTGATAACTGAGTGAGTGCACTGAGCTCTGTGGAGGTCCAAGGATCACACACTGATGTCAGCCAGGAGTGTTTGGGACTGGAATATCATCCCTTTTTCCTCCCTGCCTGGTTTTACGCTGGGTGGCTAAATTAGCAATGGCCCAGGGCTGTTACCATGAGATCACTTCGCTGTTAATCTTTTATTTGCAAAGCTGTTCCTTCCCACAGAAGTAAACACCCACCTTATCAGCCATGCAACGGCAAAGGATGTTGTCCAGCTCCCCACCTGCTGTCCCTCCTCTCATTAGTGGCTTCCCTCCCTTTTGCAGCCATTCCCACGCATCATCTGCCAGAACACGCTGCACACTCACAGCCCCACCAGTGATGTTCATGGACACGGAATGGTCTCACCAGCCCAGCCTTTATCAGGAAACAGCCCGTTCTCTCCAGGGATGGGAACATGCCCAGCAGACTGGCAGTGTCTGAGCCCCATCCTCCATGGCAGTGCTGGGCCTGGCCATCCCCCGCAGCCCCTTGAATCTCTGAAGGGCCATTAATGAAACTACAGGTGATTCCTGACAATTGTATGTCCCCTTTCACACTGCATCTCCACCGTCAAACCCTTTATTGCTTCCCTCGAACCTCTGAGGAGCAGAGCTCCTTTGAATCTCAAGGGAGCACCTGACTTGATTATAATTCCTCTTCCCTGTGGATGAAAATATATGGGCTGTTGCTGTTTTTAATATGGTGGTTTCATGAGAGAGTGGCCAGATTCACTCATTGTGTAAAGGCACATAAGTTCCATTCAAACGGCTTCCTGTTTAGCTCCAGCAAATGCACAGAACGTGCCGCGATGCTGAGTTTCCTTCCCCGCTGACTGCTGTAGAATATACAGAGGGAAGATGCTCTGCTAGGAAAAATTCCTTTCTGACACTGCGGTCCAGAGATGTACATCATCTGAGGATCTGCCCCAAAAACTGCAGAACAAAGATCGTCAGCAGTGCCCGCACTGAAAAATACAACAGGAATTCTTCCTCCTCAGCAAAGGTAGGGTGTGTTATTAGACTTAATAATGGTCATATAATCCTGTGTATAACCTCAAAGCACCTTGCACAACACATCCAATGCTTGTCTCACAGGGGGTCTACCACAACATTAAGTGTAGTGCTCAATTCCTACTTGTTCATAGCCAGTGCTCCAGCTATAAAGGAGTCCCTCTGTCTCACTACTTGACCATGTCCCATCTCTCTGATCAGGCAATATGGACACAATTAAAAGTCTTCCTCCAAAGTCTGCCAGAGGCATTCCAACCTTTCACTGTTAGAATTTCATGTTACTTTCCTGACATTTGCATGCAATCATTTGCATTTTTTTCTAAGGCAGAGGCTGAGGCAGCAAATCCCTGTGAGTGGTTACAGACTCCTTGCCATCATGCATGGCTCTCATGGTCTTCAGGACCAGTAAACTGTTTTTCTCCAGCCTCATTTTTCCACATAAGTCCCATGCATCACTGTGGATTTATTCTCCTCTTCCTCATTTTCACTCTCTTTTCTAAAATGCTGCTCAGATAATTGAGCTTCACTCTTGCTCTCCTGTTCTCTGCTGGGTAACATACAAATCCTTTCTTCACCCCACATTCATCTCAACACAGAAGACAGAGTGTTCATCTGAGCAGTGAAAAACAGTCTCTGGCTTGTTCAAAACCATGGGACTTTCTGGTGTAGCTGATGCCACCACCATTCCTGTCCCATCTGACAAAAATAACAACATAGGGTGTGTTACTTTCTCAGTATTGCTGTCTGTGGGCCAGCAGATACTGGGGTCCACCAGTCTCAAGTAGGACAGTAGTCAGCTTGTGGTAGCAACCTACAGATTGAAAGGAGCAGCATAAAGTTTCAGGTCCTTCTTCCCACAACATATTCCCACCTGGGACTGCTTGGCTAAACTATCATCCGCCCTATTGTATCCCATGCTCTGTTCATAATGGGTTCCTGCTTCCTAGAAATACTAGTTACTTTTTTTTTTTTTGGTACCATCACCATTCTCTGTGACAGAAAAAGCTGCAAACATTACAGGCTGCTTTTTCCACCCTTAATAAAATCAGTGTTACAGATCATGGACATTTTCTCCATATCACTTTTTTATTTAAATGACACATATATCAGAGCATAGGTACCTGCAGTTGTCATTTAGGAAAATGTTCTTTTAGAAAATCCAGCCTTTACCCTCCATCTTCCCCACCCAACCCCCAAAGAATCAAATTCTCTGGCAAATGCCTAGGAAGCATTTGTTCAAAATTCATCAGCATTTAAAAGATCATTGGAACATCTAAACTGTAAATCCTGAGAAAACAAAAGTATTTCAGTTGGTTGTTCTCATATCTAAATCAACAGTGTATTTCACAAGAGGTTATTGTTGCAGAAAAATACCAAGAAATTATTTGAATACGTTAGACTCAGTAGGTTACAGTATGACACAAATGCTCTTACTATTTGCAAGAGCTCTAATACAACATACATCAGAAAGCAAACAGCAATAGTGTGTCTGATTTTTTTTCCACATTTTGAGAGATTATGTCTCGCTGTACAATTCAGCAGCTTTCACTATAAACACTCATTGTCTTTCTATAACACAGAGAAAGCCTCTCTTGGGCAGTTAGTACCACACTACCAGAGCTAGCAAGGCCAAAGCAAACAGCAGTAAACCTTTCCCAAAAACACCTTCATGTCTTATGAACACAAACAAAGAGCCTTGGAAAAAGGACAGTCAGGAGAAAAAAACCAAAGCACTGTGTTCAGAAAAGCTCAGACTGCTTACAGTTGAAAACACTTTGTCAGCATTTTAAGAATTGGCTGTGTGACCTGTTACGATATTAGGACTTCTGTGTGATCACCCAGAAATAAGGAGCAGAACAGTATGCAATGAAAGGATTTACAGCCTTACACCTTTAGTTTTATACCAGTTCTTTGGTTATTTTTAATTTTGCATGGTCATTATTGAAATTTATCATTTATAAAGTTCAAGGCTTGGTTCTCAGAAGCCAAGATCAGTAATGGGGCTGCTAAAAGAGCGTGATGTCCCTGCAACTTCTCTGCTGTCTTCCAGACCCCTCCCCAAGCTGCCTCAGTGTATCTCCAGTTCTATGGGAGAACCTCAAAGCCGATCCAAGCACCCATCACTGCTTCTGTTACACACCAGTCGCCGCTGGCACCACAACTCAGAGCAACTCTGCAGTGCTGACCTGTACAGCCAGTGATCCACACATCCCATTCCTCTATCCTGCTGACACTGATGTTGTTGTCTTTTATTCTGCTCTTCAACCATAGAGGTTGACCCATAGGGGATCCCAAACCCTCATGACTTCATTGTACCAATATTGAGATTTGATCTGGCAATCTGGATAACCCAGGCAATGAACTGAACAGAGTTGGTTAGGGACATTTGCAGGCAGAATGCTTCGCACTACAAATTTCACACACACAAGAAAAAGCTGCTTCTTTGAAAAAGAGCCTAGATTACAAAGATGCAATTTTCTAACTTTTAATTAAGCAAACACAATCACCAACCCCATTTGCCTGGTTCCTTCTTCAGAATTTAAAAGCCGCCAAGGTTTTTTTAACACAAGTAAGCATATCCCTAAAGGATAGTCACAGCATGGACTACATCTAAACCAATCATTAATCTGCTGAAAATATCCCTTCTCAAAAATCTCAACCTGCTCCATTTCAACTGGTGAGCAGAACTGTGTCAATGGATTTATGATGTGGCGTCAGTCCCAAAGCTCCAGTGGCAACTTTTGTATTTTCATGTATTGTTTAATAAGCCGCTCACTTCCCTTCTCTAACCCAAACTTTATTAAAATTGTGAAGATGCACTCGAGTGTTTTTCCAGAGAAGGCAAACTATGTAGAGCTGATACTGAAAAGTGATTCCCTGTGGTAAGGAAATGAAGAACTGCAAAGTGTTTAGAGAGACACGCTTAATGCCTTAAACTCTTCTATTGAGTTAACAACTAGCATGGTCTCGACTTTAAGGAAATAAAATGATTCTCAGGCTCCCTTAGTTCAATAATCCAGTAACAGAAACTCAGCTGCAGCTTTTTTCTCTCCACCAGATGATACAGGGAGGATTGTTTGTTTTAATTATTTATTATAATGAGATGCAATCAGTGCAATGGCTACAAGATATCAAGGTGTTTCACAGGGTCATGTGTAGAAGAGTATCCTTGTCCTCATGAGAGTGCATAGGTGTGCATTGTGCCACGAGGAGAAAGAAGAAGGCTGTAAGGAGGTTATTGTTCCCATAAGGGCAGCAGCTATGATGCTCAGAGAAGCAGAGGTGGCAGAACAACAGGCAGCCCAGGTGACATGACAAGGCCCCTGGAGTGGGGGAGGGCAGTGGCAGGTATGACTCTTGGGAGAGGGACAGATCAGACAGTTAATGGGGAATACCTTTTTCCATTGCCAGTGTGAGTCCTTACATTCCTGGTTCTTTCTTGAATGATCCTGTGTGTAGGGAACAGCAACTAGACCCCAACCTTGCAAAGACGTGTCTATCACAGGTGATGTCCATGAGCATCCCAATCACCCATGTTCCTTACAGCACAACCTGGCACCAGCCATGTCAACAGCCTTTACCAAGCTGGTCCTCTCATTGCTGCAGTCAGCTGCTTGGAAGCAAGACAGGGAGGTCAGGGTGGTTGCTTTGTTCCCAGGCTCAGCAAAGCACGGGGAATGTGCGAGAATGCCCTCCACCAGCTACGAACACTCTGTCTCAGCAGATCTGGCCGCGTATTTTGCTTCCAGATGCAGAGAGAGGCGGAGCACACACTTGCACAGCATCCAAGCAGATGCACATGCGCTGATGCCTCCAAAGCCTATTCAGCTGTCCCTGCCAGGACTTCCCATGGAAAGCTGAGCCACTGAGTGAACTTTAAACAGTCAGCAAAAAAAAAGTGCAGCTCTTTCTGGGAGAAGCTTCTGAGAGTGCAGGGCGAATGGACGGCACACTGGGTTTTACAGGCACACCTTGCCCAGGTTCCTGGCCAGTGACTTGCACGAGACGTAGTGGGGCTTTTGTGCTGGTTTTGGCTTTGGTAATTTTCTTCATAGTATCTGGTATGGGGCTATGTTTTGGATTTATGCTGGAAACAGTGTTGATAACAGGGATGTTTTAGTTATTGCTGAGCAGGGCTTACACAGAGTTAAGGCCTTTTCTGCTCCTTATACCACCTGCCAACAAGGAGACCGGGGGGCACAAAAAGTTGAGAGAAGACATGGCTGGGACAGTTGACCCCAACTGATCAAAGCAATATTCCATACCATATGACATCATGCTCAGCAATAAATTAGGAGGAAGGTTGTCTGGGGGCTGCTGCTCAAGGACTGGCTGGGCATCAGTCATTTGGGGGTGACCAAGTGTTTTCATTTCCATAATTTGTCTTTCTTGGGTTTTATTTCTCTCTTTGTTATTTTTCCTTTTTATTACAATTTATTATTGTTGTTTATTTTATTTATTTAACTGTTCTTATCTTAACTCACTGATTTTCTCAGTTTTACCCTTCCAATTCTCTTTCCCCCATCCTGCTTGGTGGGGGAAGTGAGCAAGCAGCTGTATGGTGCCTAGTTGCCAGCTGGGGTTAAACTACAACAGCTTTGAAGGCTGGACTGCCACCACAGCTACTCTTTTAGCATCACTGGCAAAGGAGAGGTCCCTACCTATAGGATCCTCCACTGACCATAAGTGTATGCTTACTCATGCAACAGTGACAAGGTGGAGGAGTCAAACAGATACCAACATTTCGACTCTCCCCAAAGATGACTGAAGGTCTGGGAAACAAGAGCTTTGAAGGCGTGGAGTCCAGCCAGTTTAGAGAAGAAAAAGGACTGTGGGTTTTCATAAAAAGTTGCTGCAAAGAGGAAGTAAAAAGTATTTTCTTCAGGTCCCTGGAAGCATTGTCAACTCAGTTTAGACATTAAGAAAAAAATCTCTTATTGCCAGGAGCACTGGGAAGAGGTTATTGAGCAGGAAGGTGAAAACTGTCAGGAGCAGGTTAGGGAGAGGAAATCCGGCCATGAGCCAGCAAGATACACTGTACAGCTTCTTTAGGCCCCTGTCAGCCCTATTTTCCATTTTATTCTCAGAGTGCGAAGTTGCTTAGCTGTGCTTGGAACAGGAGTAAGGCATCACAGAGCCTTTTTTTAAATCAAATTCCTTCCTGCTTTGGACTATCATTGGACATATTCAGGAGTGCCTAAGTAAACTATGCAAAGCACAACCCTAAAGACTTTGCTTATTAGAGATGAGAACACTTTGAGAAAGACTTTGTACAGTATGGAGGCAAAACCAGTCACCTTTGCCTGAGTTAGATTTGGGGAAAGACTCTGACCCTTCATTTCTGCTTGCAACATGCCTGAGCTTTTTCTTAATGCAAGTACAATCCGCCCTTCCAGAAAAGAGACACAGATAAGACATGGGAGACTTGCTCCAACTTGTTCTATTTACCTTGCTCAATTTGAGAAAACATTCAGATATCCAAACAGACTATATCAAGGACAACACTGGCAATAGCTTTAGAGTTATACTCACCCACAGATATTAATCTAGAAGGTACACTGGGAGTTCATAAATAAATAACAATAAGCTTCATACTTAGCATAGATAGAGATTTCATACCACGAGTGAAAACATGAGCAAATAGGTATAAGCTGAAGTCAACAAGGGCTTAGATTAACTGAATAATTGTGCATTTTAAAATCAGAAAGACACCTATGAGCTCTTATCCAAATCCCTGTGTATACAGACCAAAGAATTCAAATGAAGCTTTTAGCATCCAGCTAGTAAGTTCTATTGAAACTAAGGCAGAGGTTTTAAGAAGACATTCATAAAAGATTCCAAGTTTGGGAAATCCCAACACAAGCCCAGGGAATTTGTTATAATGATTAATCACCTTCCATTGTTTAAAAAAGTAGTAATCTGAAATTTATTTCTAGACTAAATTTGTGTCAAATTTACTTCCAGCTGCTAAATCTCATCATGCCTTTTTTGCTAGACCAGGATTACCCTAAGCCAATTGTGGTCAGGAAAGCACTCAACAGCTTAATGGGGCTATACTGTAAAGATGAAAAAATTGGTAATGCGAAAGGGAAAAATAACACATCTTATCCAACCCACTTGCTGTGCTGTCTGTGGCTGCAAGCCACCCCTGGGGACTTGACCAGCTGGGTGAAATACCACATATGGCTAAGGAGGAGTTGCCCCAGAATGATTTATAAATAAGAATTGTTTCATCAATGCTGCACATGATGAGCTCCAAGTAGGCTGCCAATGGTCTGCACTTAGACTGATCTGGTCTATAGTTGCTCACATCCAGCAGGGGCTTTTGGAGGGAAACACCACTGTGGAATTTTATAGCTTTAGAAATGGTATTTCCCAGTGACTTCTTCGCCAACCACAGCCTGACTACTACTCTCCAGTCTCAGTTCTGGCTCGGTCTGATAAGATGCTGTTATCTCCTGCTCTATGGGGCAGCAAGCACTGAAAGATGGTCTAAGGACAGAGGGGTTCAGAGATTTCCCCAGAGAAAGGACCTGCAGCAATCCCCAAGGCACTGTGGGGACATCCCAAAGTGCCAGAAATTGGACTATTTATTAATATAACCTCTTTTTCTTTGTGTTTTGCTTTGAGTACAATATGGCTGGGAAGACTGCATGGGACTGGCAGTAAGGAGGGGCAGATATAACTTGAATTGGCTCACATTACCCCAGTAAACCTCACTTATGCTACAGCCCTTCAGCAGACAATAAGAGCAGTGGAGATGTACAAATATCTATGTTGAGGATGACAAGGGTTTAAAGCTTGTAGCTGGATTGAGCAGAGCAGAAGGGGAAAACAACTGTTCAGCTGCAGAAATATCATTATCAGGTGCCTCTTTCCTGGGTTGATGCTGTCATCTCTTAGACAAAACTCACTTGAAAGCACTTGTTGATGAAAAAGAGGCAAGAAATGACAGTTGGGTGTAGAATACAGTGATGGCAACAAAACTGTAATTAACATAGTAAGAGTATACATGCTAAAAGCTATTGTAACATTGACAACTAAAAAAAAAAAAAAAAGTAAGAAAGTAAGCCTGTATATTGGCTCACATATAAGAAAGGGCAAGCAATAGGTTGCAATCCTGCAGTGTGCCCTACTTGGGACGTCTCAGCATTGTTTTCAGTCGCACAGTCTTTGCTTTTAGAAGCGAGGCAGCATTTTCCCAGCACTGAAGATGCCCAGTCCCTGCCTGCGATCAGAGGTGTGTCTGTTCTGAGCACTCACACGAGACTGTTACTGGCTGCCTGAGGATCTTCCCTGCAGAGAGATGTCCAGCCAACCATCCTCCCAAAGAATCATCTAATTCACTGAGATTGATGACTTCTTTCTCTCATCAGGAGAAAAAGAAAGTAGGAATGAAGCAAGGCTGGAAAAGAAGTCTAAGGGTATTAGCTAATCACTATTTAGGGAGGATCCTGCAAGCAACTAAGACAGGAGATTATGTTAATATTTTCATTTAGAAAGACAAGTGCTGGGAAAGGGATGAGATTTTCTTTTAGATCACATGAAAAATTCATCTCCCCTGGGTGCCCCAGGGGATATGAGACTAGCAGAAGAGATCTATCCTGCTCCAAAGTTTGGCGTATATCTGAACATACAGCTTTGGACTGTGCTGATCTCTGCCAACGACACTTGAGTCAGACCAGACTTAGCCCGATCTGTGCCTCCCAAAGGAGAGCTCTCTGCAAAGGCTATGAGCACTCATACTCTGACTTGTAAATGGAACAATTTCCCCTGACATCATGAAGAAAGAACTGGGGGCTTGTGCTTGCCTGCATCCCCTTCATGTCATTTTAACAGAGTTGCTTTTAAGAGCATAAACATCCACTCAAAATTAGTACAAATGTTTCCTTCATTGGTTTACTCTCACACTAATGGGTAAAACATATTTCCATGGTGCACATCCAGCATTTTCACTGCACGGCTCTCCTGTCACTAACAACAGCCAATGCGTTCAAACGAACAATTGGCAATAAATAAAAATGACAAGACCAAATTACAGAAGTGGGAGCAGTGGTCTGGGAAATACTCACAAGCCAGAGAGGCATTACAGTCCTTTCCCCTTTAGGTCACTAGTATTCACTAACACCCAGTTTATCAAGCTAGACTGACTCTTTCTTGTCCTTGGGCCTGGAGGATTCCTATAGAAATGCAAGGCTTGTAGCCAGCAGGAGATCCCCCTCCCCTTTCCATGGGCTGGTGTTTATTTCTTTCCTACAAGTCTACTCCCCATTCTCATACTTTTTTCCTCACAGTTTTCTCATCTGACCTAATTTGTAAAAAGTGGAATGATATTCAATGCAATCAGACCTAGATTTATCTGTATAAGCAACTTCACAGCGCATTGCAGTGCAGACTATGCATATCTATATGGTAATATTTCTAATTTATGGTGTTTGGCTTTACACAGTAATAAAACTCTTGTATCTTCCAGTACTTTGATCACCATATTCACCAGGAGAACTTTCCATTCAGTCTTTCCAAGATCCATGCAAAAGCTATCTAAAACAGAGTTGAACTGAATGTTGTCATAACAGGAGCTTTTAGTCTCTATGATTGTTTTGAATACTGAGGTATGTGGAAGATCAGAGCAGATGTTCTTGTGAACGAGTTCGGACTCAGCTTCTAAAAAAGGGTTTGCCACTCTGGGCCTAAGCTCAAGAACCAAGGTGTTTCCACCCATCCCTTCACTGTGGCCAGCAGTTCCCAGATAAGCAAATAGTTTGCATCATCCTAAAACAATTGGCTTTCACCTGCATGTCCCAGGATCTGCTTTCTCTCTAGCTATCTTTGGGGGAGGAACCTCTCTGTTAAGACAGACTGTTTGCACTTGCATCTTTTTGTAAATAGTACAGGTAACAACATCAATAATTGTCATGCCAAGGATAAACAGAGCACTCCATGTGTGACTCTACAAGGCCATCTCTCAATTTCCTTCAAGTTCACTATGGTAAGTCTCCCTTTTCATAATGCATACACAAGTAGGGGAGTAGGAAGCTGAAGCACTAAGGTTACTATACTTAGTAAAAGACCAATACCATCTTTGTATCCTTGCTCTGTTTGGAAAGTCCAATTGTGTCTTGTAGTAGTTTATTTAAAAAAAAAAAAAGACTCTATGTAGCTCTCTGAGGCCGCAACCTATGATCTACCATTGACAACAAGAGTAGTGGAGTAGTGACAGTTAACAAGAATAAGCTACTAAGATCCAGACTCACACAGGCACATGAGCACCCTTATTTAGATGTTCATGTCAATTAATATTAAGTACCTAATGTTAATCAGAACGGTTTTAAGAAGGAACACTTTAATGAAACTTGATATCTGGAGCCAGGGTGTTAAATCAGTGCTTGCCACTGTAGAGAAAAAAAATAATCAAGAACCAGCTGAACCAGCCTTAATGTTCTCAATAAGAAACTCATTACAATATTCTGCGTATATATTATAAATGAAGTTACTTCTCAAGATCCTGGTGGACATTAGGTTTAGTTCTTATTTATGTGTAAATCACTTGGCTGTTGCATTCTATTAAAGCAGTACTGAAGTAGTTTTAACTTGTCAAATTTTGGCATAGTATTTCAATGACATTAAGCAAGATTATTCTAAGACTAATATGTCTTGCTATGTCCTCAGCACACAAGATTTGTGATTTTTAATTATACCATATGCAGCCAAATCTTCCAAAAGAAGTGTGAAAATGTACTAATTAATAAGGAGGTGGGGGGAGGAAGATAAACAACTAGTCAGAAGATACTACCTCTATGCATCAGTACATTGCAGAGTAAATTAGGTCCTGTTAAGGTTGGTAAGTCTTTATAGGGGGTTATTTCACCTCTGGGAGGTGTCACTGGACCTTAATGGAAACTGTCATGGGTGCAGTCGAGAAGCATCATAAGAGGCTAGACTATGCTTCGTGTCCTGGATTTCTGCCTAGTTTGAAGAACTATTCCTTGACTCCTTTCTGGGAAAGGGTTAAAAGGGAAGATCGAGTTTGGACACGTTTATTATCATACCTTCAAAGTGAAACCACCAAGCAAGAAGTAGGAAGAAGGGAAGACTAATTTCCTCTCAAAGACTCTTGATTAGAACAGATATTTTCAATTATCTTGGTAGATTTATCTGAATATTATATGGATCAAAGTCATTTAATCTGTCAGTCAGATCAGGTCTTCATCTCACATCTGCAAGAGGAAAAATAAACAAGAGAATGGAAGGTACTGTTCTCAATTACAGTCCTCTAGGCAAATAATATTTATTTGGTTTGCTATTATTAAGGGACAAATCTCAGAATGATCCATAGAAATAGTCTATTAGAAACACTGGTGTGTGAATTTAAGCTTGGAAATCAATATGTAACATTTTCTAAGAGAAATACTCTGGCAGAACTGCATGTGTTCTTTTTTTTTTTTTCAATTTGTTTTGACAAGGGAAAAAAAAAAGGCATTTCAGCACAGAGGATATTCAACCTATGGAAAATGTTGTCTACATGGAAATTTATGGTATTTCTTTAGAAAGCACTGCATCATCTTCCCTCCCCCAATCCAAATTAAATCGTTTTCAGAAACCAAACCAATTTCTTATATTTTTCTTTTACTCTCTACATTTTATTTTTATTTTTTTTAGAGAAGAAACAAATGTTTCTAGCAGAAACTACCTTCAGGAGTGTCCATTTTTTGGCAGTTTTTAATTTACAGTTTTTGATTATGCCTAATACGTATAACTTTTAAGAACTCCTGAGCCATGGATCTTGAGTGCACCAGAGAAACCTGGAATATGGACAATCTTCAGATTTCTAGGTTGTAACTTAATTTCAGCTTTGCCCCTGATCAGGCCTTAAGATAACACGATGTGACTTTAGAGAAGGTGCCAGCTTACAGAAACTAGCTTCTGCTATATTGCATGGGAAGAGTGGAAGCTCACAAGAGTTGTAGGCTAGCAAGCACACAGCAGAAACGAGCTCCAGCACAGAACTCTAGAGATAGAAGAGTTTTCATGTCGCTTTCATAGCACTTAAAAGCAGCGTTTAATGAAATGGAGCTTTGCAGGGCTCTAGCAGTTTTCAACCAACCAGTAGGCTCGATGGATGACTTTCAAGAAATCAACAAAACGTAACTAAGAAAATCCAGCCATTATCATTGGATTTAAGTAGCTATCTAGAAGCCTGTACTAGAAAGGCAAAATACTCATGGGTCTGCAAATTCATAAGACTGAGGATTTAAGCAAAAGTCCCTTGTGTCAGAGTGGAAGAAACAGTGCAGCCACCTGGAGCTACATCAGCTGCAGTTTTGCACACACGAAGCCTTCTGCTCCCTTCTCTTCCATGTTCCTGCAGCACAGATTTCTCTCAAGTGCTGTCAGAATGTCAGAGATCTTGCCATGAAATACTTTCCTTCCACCATGGCAGAGATCTGCTGAGCAAACTCTCCAAACCACGGGTGTGGGAAAGAAACTCAGGCAACCCTATTCAGTTGACCAGGAATCCCATGTCAAGCCTTTGCTCTGCGCTCTGCCTTTATCTCACTGGAATGAACAAACCAGCCGCTGCTTCTGCGTAAGTTACCAGGGGATTATGCAGGTTCTTGGGTACACCCATTCTTCACATCACTTAGTCCTGCTAAGGACAGCAGCCTGGTGGAAAAGAAAACAAAATCAAACACTCCACCATGCAATGAAACTCAAAGGTTTCAATGGGCCCACCCACAATGGGGCCAATCCAAACTTGTCTGAATTCAGGATTGATGTTGGCCTTACACACAATAAGTAGGTAAATTTGGCACCTCGCTGCTTTTCAAAGTCTTAGGGCAAGTCAGCTGGATGCTCTTGTTGGGAGACAATGCAGCCTCTTTGAACTCATCTATTGGAGCACAGGTCACCTGGATGTGTAAATAGCCTTTCATTGTCTTTCAGAGGTGCTCTGTCCCAACTTATTGAAACAGGATTGAAGGGTCCTTTTTTGATCATTTATTCTCTTCTACAAAAGATCATGGGCTGTTCAGCTTCTCCACTGCTTCTCTTGCAATTTCTTCAACTACTCAGTTACATATCCAATTTTTCTGCCTGCACATCTGTTTATTGGCAGTGCTCAAGTCACCTCTTAATCTTTTTTGTCATAAGTTTATCTAGCTCCTGTGTTATCTGTCTGCAAGGTATATTTTTCATATGTGAAACTGATACTGACTTTAAACTATAGGTATAATGGTCAGTGCTGCCAAAATTAGGCCATTCACATGTAACATGCTTCTAATGGTTTAAAATTATGCTGGATTTAAATAATGACACAGAAAAAAAATCTGCTTAGCCATGTAGATTCCTGTGGCAAAGTTTGTAGGAAGAGGTAAGGTTTTTAATTAGACCGACTGATATAGCTGGAAAACAGCAGGCACGTGCTTCCAGGCACATGAGCCCTTTGTCAGGTCTGAAATACAAGAAAAACACTTCAGGCTAAATAAAGGTTGAGAACAAGCTGCTTTGAGTTTAATTTTATTATGTTAATCAGTCAATTTGAGAGAAAGGTGTGTTTTGTGCTGTAATTCCTCAGTTCATTCCAGTGGAAGAGTTCTTAAATTCCAAAGTGCTGATATGCTTAGGACATATTTAATTGTACAATTTCCTCATCATTCAGCCTAATAAGGAAAACACACAGGAAGTGAAGCTGAGTAGGAGCTAAATTCAGTCGATACCTATCACAATGCTGCAGCATCTGGTTGCTGATGCTGCATTTGGGAATGTGGACCTCTTCAGTGACTCCAAATACCTCCCTTGCCCTTCCATAACAAAATTGTGTCCATTGGAAATGAAAGAGAGATCAAGGAAACTGTTTCAACAAATACTGGGTTTTTTATAATCTAAATGGACAAACCCAAATTCATTTTACTGGCTTTGCTGACACTATTTTAAAAGCAACATAATCGGTGTATTTCAAGGGCAGGAAGACCCATTAGATCATCTGCTCTGACCTCCTGCAGAGCTGCACGTTGTTTTGTTTAATAAAATCTAACTGTACAGAGCAGGTGCTCCAAGCCAGACCCCCTCATTTCTCAGTCAGTTTTGAAGCCTCCTGTTCATTTCCACAGTTCCTTAAATCTTTGCATGTTATAAAGCTATACAATATGCAGACAATGTCCTGACCTGAACTTCTTCAGGGTGCCAGTATCAGAAAAGCAAATATTTATACAAATGGTTGTGATAGTTAGTGTAAATAATGAGGCAATAATAGCGGAGCAGAGAGATATTTCCTGGAGGTTTAATGCCTAGCCAGGAGGAGCTGGTACCCTGAACTGATTTTGGTCAGTTATTAAATGTCTTGCCATTGTCTATAAATAGATCATTGTTGCTATTGTTATATAATGAGAATGGAAAATTAAGTGTACGTTTAGAGCTCTGTGCCATATGGCTTTGTTTCTGGGTCACAGTTACCACATACATCATGGAGAATAAACGTCTGCAAGACTCCAGCTCTGAGTGGTCAGATAATTTCCCCAAAATCCACCATTTCATGTCAAAATTCCTCATTGGCTCATGAGCTTCTTGCTCTGCATGACCTACTCCTTTCCCGAACACAGGAAAAAAGACGACGGAAAGAAGGGCTTTGTCTTGAGGTCCCATTTCTGTCTCTCTGAGTAATGTTACTATGGGACCTACAGGTCACCTGGCAACATTATGGGAGTATTTAATTATCCCTGGGAAATGCTGTGTCCCATTGCTGTGGCACTGATGAGCAAACCACAAAAAACTCGAAGATGAATTTGAAAAGCAAACTCTTAAAGGCTTGGACATTTTTCTGAGCATAGTCTGGAGAAATCTTTTGTGCCTCTGCCAGTAAAACTGTTTCACAAATTTTCAGTGTTCTGCCTATTGCTTTGATCTCTTTTTTCCCATCCCTGCATAATCTTGCCTGTCACAGGAAGCGATGAAACCAAAAAATAACATTATCTATAAAATGGACACAAACCACAAAAGTTGCAAATCCTTGTCACATTTCTGGAACTGGTATATTTTTGCATTTCACTGCAGAAGCAATCTTTGAAACCTGGTAACCTCAGGATCATTTGGATCAAGGTTGGGCAGAGCTCTTCTACACCTTGACCTGCACCAATACCCCATATCACAATTTGGAAGGACCAGAATCATTTTTCTACGCTGGACTTCATTTCTTTAGTGTCAGACTACTGTAGGATCTGTGCCATAACCAAACAACTATGAGACTATTTCTTGTTCTCTCTTTTTCCCCAGAACTGGCCAGTGCAGCTCCAGACTCAAAGGCAGAAGCAGAAGAGATGGAAAAGAGATGCTGACAACACTCGTCTCTTAAAATTAAGTAAGCAATTTTCAGTCTAATTTCAGAATGGCACAACTAAGCTCTTGGATGTATGTACATACATGCCCTGTGGACACAGAGAGATTTTTTGTTTTTATAAAAGGCTGAAATATATTTGGAAGCTGTAAGACCACGACCATCCCATATCAAAGGCCATTTCACAACAAAACACTGTAGTGGTCCATTTATAGAAACAACATACTGCGCTCTAGCTGCTGTGGGTAAAACCAAATACCCTCCCTGCCTTCCTGAAACAGCACAAACAATATGACCTTCCCCCAGAAGGGCTGTTTCCATAAAGGAAATAAAATTCAAGAGGAAAACATTGTCCTGGAGGAAGAAATCAGGGACACAGAAGCACGTTGTCATGTGGGAAGGGGTGGACATTAGCAGGCAACAACTAGAGGGAATATTTTGTGACTATGTAGTTTGCTAAACTGAAGTGGACACAAGGAAGAAGGTCGATGGAGGACAGGCATTTATTTTAGAAAGGAAATTTGAATCCCATTGGAATAGCCACAGTGGAATGAATCCAGCCAAGAGAAGTGGAGCAATGGTCATAAATAACAGGATTCTCAGGTCAACCAGCAAGGGACTGCTGCAAAACCCATCTGAATAGAAGGAGGCTTCCAAAAGGACCTAACTACGAGCCCACAAGGCCCCCAGGCTCCCAGGACCACCAAGGATGTCTGCAGCTATCTAACTAACTCTCGAGACAGTACTTAATATCTCTTCCAGCTCTTTCTTCTTGTCTTCTCATTTGATCTGTGATTGCCAGGGGTGTCGAGACCTGCCTTTCTAGTGTTTTACAGCTGCTACCACATCTTGCCCATCACCACAGAACACAAACTCTTCATTGTAGCCCTCTTTTCCACTATGGCAATTCATTTGTCTCCCACTCACACTAACACTCTCATTAGATGGCAATTTTGAGTATATTTAAATATGACAAATGCATTCTCCATAAGACATGCAAAGAGAAATCTTCTTTGTTGTCTGAATCAGTCTCCCCCAATACAGGAAAGCTTTTTTTTTTTTTTTCCTTTTTTGTGAGGAGGAATGAGCATTAAAATATCACAGCATCGTAAGGAAACCTATGATAGAGATCTAGTTTTATAACACAGACAGGGGAATGTATGTTGCACAAATATGTGAAACTTTAACTGAAGTTAATTTTCCCAAGTGCAATAACACTTGAGTATATTACTTCCATACCAACCCATTTGAAACTGTGTGAATATGCAGTTGACCAATTAATTTCAACAAGAATTTCCTGTTGGCATCTATCTGCTAGACTGCATTGATGTGTACATGAATGGATCGACTGGGTCCCCTGAAGGATGTGTTCACTGCAGAGTGTCATTAACAGGAACAACAATCATGTACACAAATATGAACATACCTACACACCCTCAAGATTTAGCTTTTTTCTAGACATCTGTCTTATAGATTAAAAAATAACGTGAGAAAGCCAGTCCTTTCATAACGGTTCCACTACTTCTCCCACACCAACAGAAAAAAGATAAACTTAATAAATACATGAACAGTTTTGATACTAAAGAGCATGGTGATTTTGGGGGCACATCTAGGTGTGTCTGTCTACCTTCAGCTGGTTTTTGGAAAGGTCCATTCTTCACCCATTCCAAAGTCATAAGAAACATCACTCAGATCATCTATGTCAATAACAAGATCTGCCAAGAATAAAATTAAACACAACATCTAGATTTCCTACAGCATCTTTTACTGAGAGATTCTCCTTTTTGAAGGAAACTTAAACTGCTAAGGGCCTGAAAGGCGTTATTATTCTTACAAGAGCTTTCAATCTGAGAAGCCATCCTTCATCTTGGGAATTTGTTTCAGATGCGGACCAAGCAATAATTGCCATCCTCCTCCACAGACTTTTTTGCTAATAAGAAACATGTGCACAGCTGGAGGGGTGTGAGTTTGGGATAAGACCAGCAGTGGAGATGTGCACGTTCAAGAGCACATGGAACACTGCTTTTTATTAAGAGAGAAGAAGTAGATTCAAAACACCTGGCAGAAAGGTGCTTGCTTTTCCCTTCTGTCTCATGAAAACCATCGTGACAGTGGAGGCACTTATGTGCAAAACAACTCAAAAGTAAGTGGGAAAAGTGTAAATAGGAAAAAAATTATAGAAACTGAGGAACCTTCCATAATAACTATGAGGGATCGGACAATTAAAAGCAGAAATGATGCTTCTCAACTGCACTCCAAATACGCATATTTTGAAATGGAAAATGTTAAGATTAGTTTTGTTTAGAAAAGTTATATCATGTTATTATCTTGGAAGTAATCCAAGATAATTTTAGGAAAATCCATTAACCACTTTAGAGACTACAGTTTGCCAATGCCTGCACCTACAGAGTGACCCCATGTTTATCACTCCATATGCCTAGAGATAACCCAAATAAAGTGGAGCAAATATAAAACAGCCAGTTGGTCAATCCTTTGCATACCAGAGGTTTTGAGAAGTTGTGCACCAGTTTCCTGAGGCAGAATATCGTTTATCATCAGAAAACAGAACAGACTTTTATCAGCTGTTGGAAATAACTGGGAAGCAGTTGTAATGGAGATAACAAGTTACAATTAAATAGAAGAGGCAGAATCAGAAATTCGCACTTTTACAGAAACTTCTATGATATAAATATTTCCATAATATGGCAAACACCACCCTGAAAGTAAGGTCTGAGTAGAATCCTTTTGATGAAAAATGAACTGACAGAAAGAAAAAAACACAAATTCTGAAAATAAGCTCTTTTTTTTTCAAGTTTTTCAGCAGACTGCTTTGTTCTTTTAAAGATCCATCCAAAGCCACTCTACTCCGTGGGATGATCCCCAAATACTGATGAATGCAGCAACAAGTAGAAAACATTCAACATGTTATGATCTTACCCTTTTTCTACCCTGAGTAAAAGACATGCACCACGAAGAATTGATCACAGTAATGGCATAGGATTGTTTCAAGGACAGGTGTGAAAAATAGACAGATGTTGCTCCTACACTAATACTTGTGTAACCTCAGAGCCAGTTGCCTGAGCTGACTCTGGTTCATGCACTCATAACATGCTGTGATTGATATTGCACATTTATTTGCCATTATTACTGACCAAGGCCATAAATCCCAATTATGGAAGACGGTCAAGTTCAAGCTGCTGCCATATTTCACAGCAACACTAACGCGGGGGTTACCAAAGGTCAGCTTGGCCAGAAAGCAGGACTATGGCACAGTAAGCCTATATCTTCACTATTCAGCTGCAATGCCTGTCAGGCTGAATGAGCTTCGATTACCCTCTACCAGACCCCCAAGCCACATTCTTCTCCCAGAGCCAGGGACAGAACTGGGACACTTGATCTCCTGTCTTGTGAGTTGTGAAACACGCTGGCAAAGTGTGTGTCAGACCCTTCTCTGGAGGTTAAAAGAAGTGGCAGCACAGGCAGCTGAGGGCTGAGCTGTGGTACAGGGAGAGGGAGCCCTCTGAATGTATAATTCAGCTCAGCAGTTGGCTTGTACAAAAGAAGACTACAGCTTTTTTTTTTAATTAAAAAAAAAAGGAAAAACAAAACTATACATGTAAACTCTGAAGACCTAGCTATTTAAATGCACCAACTCTGTATTGAAAGCTTGCTGATGTAAAAACTCCGAAGTTCTGGTTAATGACAGATAAAAGTGCTTTGCAACTTACCTAATAACACACAACTTTTAACTCGTTATATCAAAAACACAGAAAAAACACAGCTTAAAAAAAATAAAATAAAAACCAACTATAAACCAAACAAAACCACCACAACCAACAAAAGACTGAATTCTTCTACATCTTTGCCTTCCAGGGCAATATCTACACCATGACACCCTTTCAGAGTTTAGTGTCCATCAGAAGCAGATACCAAAAAGCTTAGCATGCCCCAGCTGCTTCACAGCAGCCTCAGAAGCCAATCTCCCTGATGGCTGCGGAGAGAAGATGCGGTCCTTCCATTTGTACTGCATTATGTGGCATGCACTCACATAAAGGGGATGTTACCAGCTACCAGTTCTTTCATATTTTCTGAACAGCCCACCAAAGGTTAGAATCATAGAATGTCCTGATTTGGAAGGGACCCACAAGGACCATCAAGTCCAGCTCCTGACCCTGCATGTGACAAACACACANTCCTGCCATTCTCTCAGGTTCTATCATTGGTCACTAAAGAGAAGAGTTCAGTGCTTACCCTTCTTCCTCCCCTTGTGAGGAAGGTGTAGACCGCGATGAGGTCTCCTCTTAGTCTCCTCTCCTCCAAGTTGAACAAACCAAGTGACTTTAGCTGCTCCTCATACAGTTTCCTCTCCAAACCCTTCACCAACTTCATAGCCCTTTTCTGGAGACTCTCTAGTAGAATAATATCTTTTTTATACTGTGTCGCCCAGAACTGCACACAATACTCCAAGTGAGGCCGCACCAGTGCAGAGAAGAGCGGGACAATCCACTCCTTCAGGTGGCTCTCTGCGTAGCCTGTTCCAGTGCTCTGTCACCCTCAAAGTGAAGAAGTTTTTCCTTTTATTAAGATGGAACCTCCTACACTTCAGCTTGTGCCCATTGCCCCTCATCCTATCATTGGGCACCACTGAAAGGAGTCTGGTCCCAACTTCTTGGCACCCACCCTTGAGATATTTATAAACATTGATGAGATCCACTCTCTACCTTCTCTTCTCCAGGCTGAACAGGCCCAACACTCTCAGTCTCTCCTCACAAGAAAGGTGCTCCAGGCCCCTAATCATCTTTGTAGCCCGCTGCTGGACTCCCTCCAGTAATTCTTTGTCCTTCTTAAACTGGGAGCCCAGAACTGGACACAGTGCTCCAGACGTGGCTTCACCAGGGCAGAGTAGAGGGGGAGGATAACCTCCATCGACCTGCTGGTCACACTTTTCTTAATGTACCCCAGGATACCCCTGGCCTTCTTGGCCACAAGGGCACACTGTTGACTCATGGTCGGCCTGTTGTTGACCAGAACTCCCACGTCCTTCTCTGCAGCACTGTTTTCCAGCAGGTCTGCTCCTAACCTATACTGGTGCCTGGGTTTGTTCCTCCCCAGCTGCAGGACCCTACATTTGTCTTTGTTGAACTTCATGAGGTTCTTCTCTGCCCACTCCTCCAGCCTGTCCAGGTCTCACTGAATGGCAGCACAGCCTTCTGGTGTGTCAGCCCTTCCTCCCAGTTTGGTATCGTCAGCAAACTTGCTGAGGGTGCACTCAGTCTCTTCATCCAGGTCATTGATGAGCAGATTGAACAGGCCTGGACCTAATACTGACTCCTGGGGAACCCCCCTAACTATAGGCCTCCAACCAGACTCTGTACCATATTTCACAACTCTCTGAGCTCTGCTATCCAGCCAGCTCATCATCTATCTCACTGTGCACTCATCCAGCCCACACTTCCTCAGCTTGTTTATGAGAATGTTGTGAGAGATGGTGTCAAAAGCCTTTCTGAAATCAGGGTAGACAATGTCCACTGTTCTTCCCTCATCTACCCAGCCAGTCATACCATCATATAAGGCTAACAGGTTGGTCAAACATGATTTCCCTCTGGTTAACCCATGCTGACTACTCCTGACAATCTTCCTTTCCCCCACATGCTTGGAGATGACATCCAGAATAAATTGTTCCATCACCTTTCCAGAGATGGAGGTGAGATGGACTGGCCTGTAGTTTCCTGCATCATCCTTCTTGCCCTTTTTGAAGACTGGAGTGATGTTGGCTTTCTTCCAGTCCTCAGGCACCTCTCCTGTTCTCCAAGACTTTTCAAAGATGATGGAGAGTAATACAGTGAACAAAGGAATCATCTTGTTCTTGTCCTCAGGCACACAGGGCATATATGATCTAAAAAAGCCTTTATCCTTGTTAGAAGGAATCAAACTGAATCATGAAACAAGCATATTACACATCTTGGATGCAGGATGAGTAAAGTTATTTGCTGGTTCATCTAAAGCTCTGTAAGTGTAAGACTATAGCGGACTGTGCCCCCACCTTGTAGGTTTGACTGGTATTCAAACTATGTATCCCATCTCATTTCATCCCATTTGCTCTATTTACATCCCTTGAAGCAAAAGGCTCAGCACGCCTGACAGTCTCTAGTGATCTGGAGAGAGGAGGGAATATTCCCTTAATTATCCTGTGTCCCAGTGGTATATGTCACAAACTACAGTGCACAAAGTTCCTGGCCTGATTATCATTCACATGCTGTGTGGAATTTATTAAATTCCTTATCACACAGCCATTTAATCAGTGGTATTATTTGAATTAGATATTTATGCCACTGGGTGGTATGGACTGGGGCAGGAAAGCATGCCAGGAACAGCTTTGCTGATGCCTATTTATAAACACAGTGTCATTTTCTTTCCCACTCCCTTTCCTCAGTAGAACCAGTTAGTTAGGGCTCCAGCAACAGAGCAGGTTTTATTCCATGTCTTGTTTTCTGCAATAAATCTCTACTCTTGATGCATTTTGATACACAGCCAGTTTAATCTGCCTATTGACTATTAAACTCTGTTTATTGTTTGCACAGGATCTTTAAGAATTAAGCCTTTCTTTCTCCCTCTCCCAGATCCAGGGTGGGTTTTTTAAAGGGATTTGGAGCTGGGCTGAGGACCTGAGAGAGCCATTTCCTCCTCAAAATAAAGCTCTCATGGCAGTACCCCATAAGCACTGCCCCAGCCTGCCTGGTTGTATCTGCTTTAGACAGAGCATATTGTTCAGTCTCCTTGCTTGAACAGTCTTCAGATTCTCATTCAGTCTCTTCGCTCGGACAGTCTTCAAACTCCTTGCTGGGATTGCAAATTGCAACCGGCTATTGTTCTTACTCACATTTCAGCCATGGTCTCAACTGTGACTTGGACTCCAGAGCACTATAAATTGTTTTTGTGCATAGTGAGCGACAGTTTCCATTTCTAACATTGAAAGACTGTGTTCATCCCAACCTGCTAGGCACCTAAAATAGGGGGATAAGTCATGTGAATTAGCCTTTCTCCCCACTGGTGGGCAGGAAGCCTAAACAGCTACCTTACAGTTGACTTTCCAGAAAGATGTTCCAGCCTCCATTTCCATTTGCTGTACTCTAAATTGAAGCTGTAGAAGTATGCAGCAAGTTTGCTCTTCTTCCCTGAAGGACTTGCATGACTATTCAACTTTCTGCAGTATGCTGTGTTAGATATGTCTCCATCCAGGACAGATTTCTGGAGCGTGGCTAAGTTGCTGTCCTGAAAGTTCATTTACCTTCATAAAACCACAAGGGAACAGTATGGAGTAAAAGACGGATGGAGAAACATCTGGTTAGCCAACATGTGGGCCACAGGAGTAATGAACCCTGCATTTTAATAGGTAAGTCTGCACCTGCACAAGATTTTCAGCTTCTGCACCAGCAACAGCTCCAGAGAGGGATAAATAATTAAGACAATAAGGCTGAGGTGGAAAATGGCTGCAATATTTGCTTTCCTTAAGAGCACGTTAGGGACACACATAAAATCAGACACGGTTGATTTTGCTCTGACTGAACTTTGATTGACCCCAGAAGCCCTCTCAACTTGAACAGACTGGTGAATCTACCCTCTGTAATCTGAAAAAGGACTGATTACTCTTTGGCTGCTCCTGAGGCCTTGTGACTCTGTCTTATTTGAAACACAAGAACCCTAAAACTCCATGACTCCATAATTTCGAACTACATGGGCCATGACCCCTGTGTTGCACAGCATCCCACAAGAGCCTGCTGTGCTCCTATGGCTATTTCCATTCTGAGGCATTTGCCACTCTAACACATAACATGGTGCAATGATGCCTTGGATCCAGGCTCTAGAAGCCTGGATCATCACTGCACCAAACCATACATACTTCCTGTTGCTGTACTCTATTTGTAGGGGAAAACTGCATCAGTTTTCAGCTGAAATAGCCTCCCCTCATGTGAAAAATAGTATGGTTAACACAGATAAACAGTTAGGTGGATGACACCTTTAATTTCAAAGACAAGCAAGTGTGAGGAGAGCCAGTTCTGGGTGAGAAGGTCTTGAAGGATAGACAGAAACTGCTTGTTGAAATGCACACTGAAATTATTTTAATTTCTCCAAAAACAATATGGTATGTTGTGTGCAAGGGGTCTCATTCAATTTGGAAAGCAACTCAAGCTGAAGTTCTTTTCTTTCTGTGGAGACAAGCTGAAGCTAAACTTCTGACCCTCCCGCTGTCAAAGAGCTCAGCTAAGAAAAAGAGTGTGAAAACCTATGGGCTTTTCACCAGTACCCTACATCCCTTCGTGCAGAGACACGAACACTGATCAGTTTTCATACCCATAAGAAACAGGCTGGAAGACATTCAAGAGCTCAGAAAAGTACTTCAGAGGATACCTCATTAGAAAGGTGCAGTGTAGTTGCAAAAGCAGTGATGATGTTAAATGAACAACTGTTCATGATGTTGTAGCTTCAAGCACGCCCTCATCCTGGACCAAAATTCCCTTGCTCCGGGCAAACACAGATGAGAGAATTTATGTAAAAGAGAGTCCAGGATAAAGAGTAACAGACACAAATAAACAGGGAAGTGACAGTAGACATTACTTCAGCCTTTAACTGTAGCTCCACAACTACCAAGACTGCAAAAAATAAAGTAAACCTCAGTATTTTACCTAGTTGTTTCCCAAGCAGGGAATTGTGAGGCCTAGGTTTTATACAATCCTCTTCCATTAAGTATATAACATATTTTCATTTTGGGAGCTCTGGTTCTATTTGCCATCTTCAGCAATAATTATACACGTGATGGTGGACCAGTGAATTGCATGCTGCCTCAGTTTCCCCATATTTCAAATAGCTTTAGGAATAAAACTCAGAACCATGTGTACACATGTGCCCTCATCACTGACAGTAATAAAGAACATCCAAAGTAAATTAATCAAGCTCTACCCCAAACTAAAGCAAAACAATGTGTACCACAGAGTATGAACTTAATTTATGAATTGTGCATTCCAATTTTAAGAAACTCAGTTTATGATTTGATTGATCTTGAAAAGAAATTGGTACTCAATATAAAATGTGAGAATAAGGAAATAAATAATAATAATAGTACTAGTAATAATACCCTAAATAACATCCCCAATTTCAAGCAAAACAGGGGAGAATATTTAAAATAAGTGTTCATGGTATCTTTCCACCAATATTCAAGATACCAAAGAACAAATTTAATATCCTGAAATTTCACCAGATTATGCAGTTTGCATTACCTTACATTACCTTACTCTACTGGGAAGATGTTCACAGGTAAAAAGTAGAGACATTAGTTCATTTTCAGCTTTAAGCTTTACAGGATGGTCGTATCAGCCACTCACACTCAACTATGGGCAGATTTTTTGGAGGTTTTCTCAATACTTTTACCATGTTCTGATAAAATGTATTACAGTGCCTTCCAGGCTTTGACAGACTACCTTGATGTATGGTACTGAAAATTCAGAGGTGTGACAGTGGACACAAAGCCATTGCATAAGTGAAATGACAAACATTTTATTGCATGTCTAGAAATTACCAAGAAAATAGTTTCCTTCAAACCCTGAAAGTTAGTTTTAACCAACAGTTTCCAAGACTAATGCTGCTGATTCTGTTACCCTAAATGATAAACTGGGCACAGAAATAATTCATACTCTTTACTGCAGCTCTTGGCCTATATTTGCTGAGAAAGTAATTGTAAACACCTGTCCTGCCAGGTCACTGACTGACAGATCCAAAGTAACCTTCAGACTTAGAGCTGAGAAGGTTTTCAAATGTAAATGGTGTTCTGGGAGTGAATAGGCTGGCCGACTGCTTGTGAGTCACAGCTGAGAAATGCAATACAGGTATGAGCTCATAAAACCACTGGTGACCTGTAGAATGTGGAAACTTTAGCACAGAAAAACCCCAGTGCCACATAAATGACGTCTGAATAGCACCAGCTAATTGCAAATCAGAGCTGGCCACGAAGAGAGGAAGCTTCTTTCTACGGTACCATTGTATGGAAATGAAATGGAAAACTGCAAGCGGTAAGGCTGAATAATCCGCGCACAGTGGCAACATGGAAGTACTGTTCCTGCCAATAAAGGACAGGGAAGAAAAGGTGGCCTTGCTTTTAGGGTGGAATCTGGAAATCCATGTTTGGGTGCTGGTTTTGCTGAAAGATTTCTTCTCTAAGCCTGAGCAAGTTCCTCTGAGAGGGGATGTGGACGCAGTAAAAAAATGGAACTGTTAACCCTTTTCTACCTCTTGGATACAACACTATTAATGTTAGAGAGAGGCCTGAGCATCAGGGCAGTGAGACCAGAGAAACTCCATCACATCCAGGTAATTTATGTGTTCCATAACTGAGCTAAAACTCTTGGCTCTTAAGTGAACAAATGTTCTTGTTGGCCTGTTTCAGCAAAATGGAAACCCTCAGAGTGAGGCAGAGCTGGAACCAGCCAGAAAGGTGTGAAGAGAGTTTGTAAACATGTTCTCTCACCATTTATAGAGAGCCTAAAAGAGTGACTGGCCAGCATAAACACGTATCATTCATATTATAAAAGTACAACACTATACTATGAAATGCCAGCTAGGATTAGGAAACCCAAATTAGTTTCATATATTGCTTTAGGAAGACTTTGACTGATACCTGGAGTTCAGCTCTGATACCCACATTTTAATAATGATAATGAAACAGTAGTCTGCAAGAATTATCTGAAATCTGGAAAACTTGCTTTAAGGTGAAAGGAATGCAGGTTTCTTTTCCTAGGCTGACTTGATCCCATAGGATGAAGAGAACATGGGGCATAAGGACAATATCAGAAGACTCCATACTTCATTCAAAAGAGTCACAAGCACAGTCTGGATGTTTACTACCTCCTTCTTCCTCCTCCTCCTCCTTCCTTCTCCACTGCTTGGGCCAATCTAGACTAAAGATTAAGTAGCCTGGCCCTGTTTTCTGTTTTTCTAGCAGGGAGGGCCAAGAATTTCACAGCTACAAAGTGGTCAATTCTCTACCCCTTGAAACCAATGCACTGAGGTTAGCTGTCTTTGTTACAAATGTTTCTCAACTTGTGCATTGCAAAACCACAGTGGATAGGGGAGGAGAAGGGAGTGAGGGGTCAGAAAGGCAATCAAGGGGGGTTGTGAGGCATTTAAATGTTATTGCAATCCAAGGCCAAGAAAATCTTGCTGTTCTCCTCCCTGTACCACCTTCGCCTACAAGGTCAAGTATTCCCTGCCAAGATCTCACAAAACCTGAGCACAAACACATCAGAGAGACTTCACCATGTTATCACCAGCAGCTTTTCCGCTCTTACTTTTATGGGGAGTCGCAAAAATGATTGACTTCTAGAAAGGGGTTGTGACCTAAGGAGGCTGAGAAACCTTATACTTGCTGAACCAGGAATTAGGGAATAGCCTGAGCCCCAACTTAGTGAAATGCCATTAAATAAGCCATGTAGATACTACGGCTGAGGTATTAATCCCATATTTAAGCATTCACATAACTTTTTGTCATGGAGGCACTCCAAATGTCAAATTTAGGCGGACAACAAGTTCCAAAACAGACTTTATTCTAGCCAGAAAAGTGTAGCAAATAAACCGACCAGAAATACGGTTTATACAATTATTTAGCACTCTGACAACATAAAATATGGGTTCAGATATCAGTTGAGCAGATTATTGGGGTACGACAACATAAGAATAATGAGGATCCACAACTGTCCTATTGAAGGCTCTGGATCTCAGGGGGACGTGCAACTGCCACACTGTGTTAACAGCACTAACCATTGAGATGAAATCGCACAGGAGATTAGGTAATTTTATGGATCAGAGTCTTCTTCATTGTTGGATGTTTGGGTTTTTTCTAATTATGTACTCCATTCTTAGTCAGACCAATGCAAACATACGGACAAAGCTCTCCTAAGTATAAATGGAACTGAAAAAAACTATATCCCTCCATTTTCTAACCAACTGAATTCCTCAATAGAGGGGTATAAAAACTCATATTCTACTTTAGTAAGTGCGCACACAGATGTTGCTTGGCGGCAGCATCCCATTCTGGCTTCTAAGAAGTCCTGTAAACAGGTGTCTAAAATACACCTGTAACAACCCTGGATTTGTCATATCAAATGCAAATGTGACTGGGAGGTCTGTGTCAGCTTCTGAGCATCTTTCTCAGCAGCAGCAAGTGAAGAAATTAAATGAGTCTTTGAAGATTTTCTTCAAAATTTGGTTTGGTTTCTCATGGCCTTTTCTGATTTTTTGTTTTAATTACATGACGATCCTTTTTCTCTACAGTAAGTTTCTTACAGACAAGACTCAGTGAAGTAGTCTGAAGAGAAGCACATTCTCCCATGGATGAAAATGCAGCTTACTTTGTTTTGAATGTATACTTTGCATACTGCACATAGCAATGCACGCAACATCTTTCTACTTATCTGGCGTTGACAGGAATCCTTCAGGATTGGTCTCTCATCTTTGTGCTCAAAGAGATGCCCTATAGGTAAATATGAAGCTGGGGTTCTCTAAGAGAGACAAACCAAAGCAGAGGAAGGTTTCTTCAAAGACTCTAACAATCTAAAGGGATATAGAGACTTAACTGCAGACCAGGAGCTGATTAGGTTTTATCCCCTGTTAAATCCCCATTGAAGTGTGCAAATGTGAAATAGGGTACTAGTGATCACCTCCTCCCGCTCTGTGAGGGACAACCTTTGTGCAGAGCACCCTTTTTCCTAGACAGATGCCTGGCTCTGACAGGTGTCCATGAAGTACCTCAGGGGTCTTTCAACAGCTATGCAAGGAGCACAGCGGGTCATGCAATTCAACCTCAGAAGTGGGTCAAAGTGGAGAAGGAAGGAATTTTCAAAGGCTTTTTCTTCCTTACTTGCAGCTTCCCGACCTGAGTGTCAGCTGAGAAAATTTTACATGCTGCTCTGTAATTTCATGGAGGCTTAAAATAGCCTAAAGTGCTTGGATTCAAAGATGGTAAGAGCACTGTAAGACCTTGTTGAATCCCTACCTCAAAGAACCTAAACCAGCAGTTTAAATCAATTTAGAGTATGAGCCTCTCCCAAGGCCCCCTCCCTCTTCATCACCCACCTTTCTATCCTGAAGTCAATCCAGTTCCCTACTCTTCATGCCGGATCATTTCAACTTCGGAAGAAAGGGATGGGATTGCAGGCAAGGGAAGCATTACTACTTCTATGGAAAGACAGCTGGCACTTTCAAAAAGGGAGATGAATGCACAGTGACATTTGTTGTGGACAAATCTTTCAGCAGCCTATAGCTTGCTTCGGGTTTGGCAAAATGTCACACCTTGGGGCAGTAGGTGACAAAAGATTTGCTTGTCCCTCTGTTGAAACAGATAAAACAAGGATTCATGTGTGCTTCCCAATCTGCTGGTGCTTTTGCACAATTCATTGAGAAACCTGTGGCACCTGCTGCACATCTGTGAGGAGATGTACGGAAGTCATTGCCAGCAGACTGAAAACGTTCAATGGGCAAGTATTGTCTCCTGGGATGCTGCTGATTTGTGTTTTAAAGAGCCAGAAGGTTTCTTGACTGTGCACATCTTCCTAAAATTGTAAAAACTGACGGTGCAAAGATAAGTAGAATGATTTCATTAGGGCAATACACAAAACAATTTCTAGCTGCATCCAGCAAGTTAACAGAGGGGTTGGTAAGACTATCAGAAGAGTCCCTCTATTCATTGTTCCAGTATCTGAAGATCCTAGTGATGCACAACTGCGAAAGCTCAACTCTTTTCTCCCCAGTCTCCCTGAATCGATGTAGCAAAGCAGTCCTCCCTTGCCCCACCTGTAAGATGTACCCATCCGCTTTTCCTCCCAGCCAGGCATGTAAAATGGATGCTAACTCGTCCCTTACATATGTTGTGACCCTCTAGGAGAGCAGCTTTGGGCAGATGCCAGAAACCACAAACTAGCTGCTGGGTGAATTTGCTTGTAAAACTTAGCAGCACATTATCTCTGTGGTATTTACTATTAAATGTGTGACTCTTCAGGTAAACATGGACCAAATCCAGGCCCTTTATCTTCTGTGCTGGAGGTAATTTTCAAAGAAGGGCTGTCAGAATGTCAACCTCACTGTCAGTCTTTTAAAGCCTGGGATAGAGACAAGGGCAGGAAGAGGTTTGGCATTACAAGACTGTTTGGGAAGTAGAATAAAGGTTCCTATACACAAAATTGAGTATCACAAACACTAGCATTTGTCTTTTTGGCAAAAATCGGCTGCAAAAAGAAGGAGAGCAAGTTAGGTTGTACAGGCAGCCTGGGAACAACAAGCTGGTGCCACTGTCTTTCCCGCATCTTATAGATTACTACATGCTGGGAAAGATGATGGGAAAGGTCTGTCTTAGGGTAATTCTCACCTCAGATATTAATGTTCCTCTGTGGCAGAACTTCAGCCATCAAGAAGGCAAGAGAAGAAACATCAATAGAGAACGGTGATTAAGACAGGATGCCTGACATCCAACAGCACTGGGAACTGCCCAGCAAAACTTATTTCCGAGAAACTAAATAACACTCTGCCAATGAAAAGGAACATGACCACTGAAATGGGGTTTAACACTGAGGAGAGAATCAGCCAGTTACAAGCACCTTGTAAACATCCAATTGGAGTGAGCAAAACCAATGGGGGAATTTCTTTGTGCCTAGGGAAATTTAACCATGACCTTTAATAATGTCTTCACATTTCACAAGTCCTAATAACAACAACTTGTGTTCACACAATGCCTTTTATCCTGGAGCAACTCAAAGTGCTTTACAAGTGACTTAGCAAACTATACAACAATATTCACCCCCTCATCCCCCTTGAGGTTGAAAACTGACTGCAATTGGCAAGGTTTCCCTTTTGGTTTCCAATGTTCCATGACTATTTCTCTAGGCCATTGCTGTTATTTCTTTGTTTTCTTTTAATAGTAAATTTGATAGCATGGGAAAAAAAGGCAGCTCTTTTCTCAAGGACAGCTGCATGAATATAATCAATTTTTGGGGTCAAGAAAGAAAAAGAGAAGTTTCACATCACCCCAACACAAAAATGTCAGTTTTACTTTCCAAAAGGGGAAAAAATCCAAAAAATTCCACATCAAGAAAACATAGAATGTTTCATTTGCTGTGAAATAAAACCTTTTTTTAATGTTTTCTGAAGACTGAAGGTGACTCAGTTGTAAAACAAATCAGATTTAAGTTGGCAAGTGGAAATGAAACATTTTGACTTTCAAAATGTAATTTTTCTTTTGGAAACAACTTTAAGAAAATAAGGAAATCCACCTCACCTGGTGTTTTTCTTTGCCAGGAACTCACAGCAGTGCCTAGGAACAGCTTAAAGAGAAGACAAGTACCCCAGTTCCTGCTTATCTTTTCTTCACTGTCCACCTGAATTAGCGGCACCACCCCGAGCACCCCAAGATAGGTTTCCTTAATGAATTCTTTCAGTTCAGCTCTCCGTGAACTTGTGTAAATTTCATCATCCACAGCATCTTGTGGCCATGGGTTGCAGAGCTTCTGCACTGTATGAAAAAGTACCTTGTTTTGATTGTTTTAATTTGTCTCTGGGTAATTTACTAGAAGCGGAAGACGTTCAATGAAAGAGAGCACAATCATTCACCATCTTCATGTCAATAACAGCTTCTCTCTTTCCACATGGAAGAACGTCAGAGTGCATTCTCTCTGCTCCCACAGAGGTGCTAAGCAATTCCTCTGGCTTGCTCCTGGGAAACTATAGTTTTGCAGTAGGCTAAACTGCATAACCAAATGCGTACAGGCAATTCTGTGGCTGAGGATATTCTGGTTATGCACCCTAGGCCAACCTTCCCACACCACTGGAACAGCTCAGGTGCCTAAAACATAGACACCTTATTTGACATCTTATAGTAGCAAACATCCTCTTGTGGATACAATGAAGGACTACAGAAGACATGCACATACTATAGCATCCCAAATGTACCCCATGCCTATGTACAGGCACATGATTCGATCTCTGTTTTTTTCCTCTTAGTTTAATATCTGAGTGTGTCAAAGATGTCTATATTTTTTACCCTTGCTACTGACAGTACTAATGAAAATGACATCCTTCAGCTGAATTCTTGTGTTGAACTTAAAAGAGACTGCAACATACCTTGAAGGGCTTGTTGGATCACCAGATACTGAGCCTGAGAGATGCTTCCTCACATTCCTGCAGCAGAGCTGATATAAGGTAACTGACCTATAAAATGAAAAGGAAAATCCTGTCCCAATTCCTTCTTTAAAGAAAAAAAATATTAAATTCAGAGGTGTTGAGAAACACACTGAGCAGAGTGCGAAGAAAAAATAGCTCATTCATTCAGCCTTTACAAGCAGCTGGGCTTGAGCTGAGTGGGCTTTTGCTGTGTTCTTTGTGTAATGATAGATTATAAAAATGTTATTAGAAGGCCAAATTTAGGTATAGCAGGAGGAGAAGAGAAATAAAAAATCCTGAAACCTTGAAAAACAAATTGGCTTCTTTGGGAATGAGATTTTAAGCCTCGCCTTGTGTATTGCTCTGAAGGTTTGGGCCTTACGTATTGCTCTGAAGGTTTGGATCTTTTCCGCTGCTGATTGGACAATTTAGAGCAACAGGAAGAAGAAAAACAGAACGACAAAAAACCACCTTAATTCCTTTGAGTGCAACATTCTCTTACTTCCTTTGCTGAATTCAATCTGCTCAGATAGACCTCAGCTATAGAGCAGTTAGAGCCTGGTGGGGAGGCCTAGGTGCTGGAAGAGGTTCTCCACAAAAGATCTTTTTCTGACTTTGTTCATGTTTTATATTGACAGAGAGTTAGTGAGAAGCAATTAACTTTGAAGGGGGACCACCAACACAAAATGCAAGCTGAGAACACAGAAAGAAAACATTTATCAATACTGCAAAAACTAGTGCAAAACAGAGGGTATTTTTACCTCAGTCACAACTCCTTTGCTTCAAGCCAGATGTAGAGATGAAGGAAGATCTATTGGTTAAAGCTTTAGATGGCCAAATTAAGACACCTGCTCTTGTTTTCACAGATGACAAATATAAAAAAGGCAAATCAACACGTATGGTGGTTAGAGGTTTAAACACAAACCTTAAGACATTGGGTAACCACTGAAAATCTGAAATCACAGGTAATTCCAAAAGCTCTGATTTTCCTTTCACTATTCTTTGTATTTATCTGCCTCAAAAATAACAATTATGCTAATTAATTACTTTTATCTGCAAAATGTAAGTGTTAAGCTAACTTTTCCCAAAGTGCTGTATTTCAGAAATTAAGAAGTCTAACACTCACAAGTGTAAACCTGGTCTGGTTGCAAAGCATGGATTTACTCAGAGCTTTTGTTTCCCTTAAGCTTTTGTCTTGGTAGCAAAAAGGCTTTGGTGGGTGTTTCAAGTTGACTTGTTAATTTAATTAAGTTTGTCTTTTTTGAACTTGTGTGACTTGAGGAAAAACAGATCATGAATTTTTTCCCCCTGAAGTTAGGAACAGAGACCTCAGATGGATTGCCTGGGTTACCAAGTCTTGTCTCCAGAATTGCAGCAGCTCTTCAATAGCTTTTTTACTTAGGAGGACTACAAATCTTCTATTTCTTATGTTCCCACACAGCAGAGGCTGCAGGACTCCCCCAGTGCAGAGCAAAGTGGAGATTGTAGGAAAAACTGGGAAGCTGCCACGACAGCTAACTGAAGCCATGAAGGACATTGTGAATACCCTTTTCTGAAAAATAACTTTGCCATATGGTACTCAGAGAATAGACCTTGTCCATTCTGCAGAGGAAAACAAAGGCAAATTTGAGCTGAGAAAAAATTCACCTCTGTCCCCCATCCCAGCAACTTGATTAAGTCTAAGCATCTAACACCGACACACCCAAAACACAACTAGACTGATACAAATAGAGCATGTACATGTGCCCAGGAATGTTTTCTGGCACTAAAATCAACTGCCACTGAATGACTGGCTTGCAGCCTCCCTCAGACCCCCAAAATAGGCTGGCTACCTGAAAACTGCCTCCTGCAAAAGGTTTCTGGATCAGTCCCTGAGCCACACCTGGAAATAAATTTTTGAGATAATTAGTTGGCATGGACAAAATGCTGACAGAGACCATGTAATGCGTTACACCATCCAGCAATGTAAGTGTACAGACAGTGCCTGAAAATATCTCCAACCATTTTTCACTTTTCTTGTATAGATGTGGTCTAAATGGACTCTTGGAAAGGTTCTAGTCAACTTAATTGTACACCTCATTTAATTTTGTGCACCTTATTAGTATATTTTTTTTTCCCCATAAAACTTGCTCACTACCAGTACTTGAGGTCAGTGCTCCAAGCTGTTATAATTCAGTATATGGATTTTGTGGCAGTGCTTGTGTGTGGCCCATAGGATTAGCCACCAAACATAAAAACATGAAAAATCATAACAAATTTTCACTCAGTGGCTCTTGTGCAATATTTGTGTAAAATTTCTTTGACCTATAAAAGGTTTCTCAGTAAGTAAAATTAATAGCTTTGAATATGCAGGAAGTAGAGCCCAAACAGAGTTAAAGAAAAATTCAACAGCTGCCTAATTCAGGTGCACAAACCAGTTCCATGTGATTCGATCAATACAAACTAATTATCATGGCTCAAATGAGACAAATACAGATTTGGCATTCCTTGTACAGTTGTTAGTCCCACACTGTATGGAGTACACTTTTGAGACTTCATCAAACTCATTTTTGGAGTCTTTGCTCTGTTCTCTATGTCTTATCTTTACTTTGACTCAAACACTTTGTTGCCTTCAGACTTCTAGTATATACAGTAAGTAGCAAAGGAGAGTTCTTCCCTAGAGGCTTCATATATTGTCAGAATACCAATAGCAATAGCTACGAAAATGCCTGGAGGTGTCAGGATGGGAGTTCCCTGAGAAATGAAACAAATAGTCTGGTGGCTGCCAGACTGAAATAAATGACATCTGATTTCTTCCAAGTGTGTCTCCTCCATGACTAAATCCTCCTTCTAACAGCCCCATTTGTCCCCTTGCTTCCCCCCTTCCTAAGCCCCCAGAGTACCTTCACATTGTCACATCCTTGAAGTCCACCACACTTTGAAGTTCATTCCTGTGTCTGTTAACTCTCTTCAACACACACACATGCACACACAGGGCAGCAAATTTTTGCTAAACTTGACAGAAATTTTCTCTGAGACCTCCGCCTCTCTCAAATTTCATTGAAGTCAGTTAATGGGTTAAAACTACCCTGAGAATATAAAGGCGAAAAGGCAGACAGGGCAAAAAAATGAAAAGTATGTTTCTTTATGGTTATTTATTCCAAACCTTCTTGTATTTTTAAATAGGACTTTGTCAGAAATTCAGCATGTAAATAAAGAGGTGGTAAGAGGAAAACCAACTATTACACATCATTCACTGAGTCTACACATAATACATGTGTGCATGCTTGTGGGCATTCACACCCAATGGGGTCACCTCTCTCTTGAGTACTATTAACCTGTATATCAGATAGAAATTGCAGATGCACTGAAAAAAAAAAAAAAAATCAAGTCTTCAACAGATCTCTCTCTTCCATACTGCTGTCTCTACCTTCAGTTAACTCTGGATGCAGTGTCCTCCTGTTATGTATTCCTGATTATCAATTACAAGGATAAATACATTAATTTTCTGGAAAGAAAAATATTTTGGATGCAACAAGAAAGCTCCCTGAAGAAATGACACACAAGGGCAAGTCATCATGTAGAAGACAGACCTCTAGCGTTTGCTGTGACAGCTTTCAATTGCCCAGGGAAGATGGATGGGTTGTTGAGCCAAGCTATACTTTCCTGTGCTGAAATAGGTCTCTGCTAGTCATGGTACATAACTTCATTAAGTGTGTTTTTCTTGGCTGAGGCCACAGAGAAGAATGTTCTCTCTTTCTCTCTCTCTTATTTTTTTCCAATCCCTGCTACCCTTGTCAACGATTAATAAAGTGCTGCAATTAGAAAGTTTGGTCCTTCTTTGTTGTGCATCAAAGCCTAGGATTTGTGCTTCTGAAAATGGACATCGGAAACATGCAACTTTGTGCCTAAAGCATTAAACATAATCTTCAGTTAAATTTCTGACTATGAAATAGATTATTTCTGTGACCTGGGGAAAATTATGGGACTCTATGAATGTATCTGTTTCTCCATTGCAAAGCAGAAGTAATAAGTGCTGATATGAGAGATGAGAAGATACTTGGGTCACGTGACCTTTAGCATTAGGCTTGTCTCTTATGAAGCTGCCAGAACAATCAGTTCTATAATTATCCTGTTAACATCTAAGGTTACAATAAATTTTATTTCAAATCTGGGAAAGAGTTTTATTTTGTAACTATAGCTGGAAGATATTAATTGAGCCATCTTTGCCTGAGATTCAGTCTGAGGTCTTGCTAATGCTCTGTAACACTTGAACTAGATCAACATACAGCATGACTATCAAGGAGGTGTTGAGTTACCCCCCAATAGTACTTCCAATTTAATTCAAGTGTTTTTAAATCCAGGTGTCTTGGCCTCTGTCCTCAGGACAGTTTACAAATGTTGCACTTCGTAACATTTACTTGAGGAAACTGCTCTGGAAAAGGATAGAAAACCAGGAGTCCTTGCTCCTGAAATCTGCACACTCTTCCTAATTTCATTTAAAAAACAATAAGGTGAAAATATGACTGGAAAATGAAGAGTGAAAGGCAAAACAAACTGAGACAAAAGTTTCCTTTAGATTGATCTAGAGTATGAAGTAGGACAGAATTTATTTTGCTTACTCCAGAGGAAAAAGAAAAGTCAATATAGGAACAAGACTGTCACAGTCATAACAACAACATGCACCCCAGAAAGCATAGCTGATCACATCTTCTCTACTTAAAATATATAACCCTCTGTACATTAGGCTTTGACAAAAGAGGTTCAATAGTAGTGCATTCCACTGATTTAAAGATTCATTTTCAAAGGCCCTCCACAAATTTTTCCAGCTCTGCCTGAGGACAACTTAACTGGGAAAGCTTGCTCTGGACTCATAGTCCAGTTATGACACAGTAGTGTCATAACTGCAGTGTCATCACGTTAATATAACACAAGAGACAAATTAATATAACACAAGAGACAAAAATAACATCTGCATACAACCTACCATACAGTTTATCGCCTTGCCAAGATTATAATCTCATTTGACACAAAAAGGCACCACTACTATCCCCTCATTCTGGAAGAGCTCTGTAATAAAGGTCAGATTCTGCCAATTTGGGAGGCATACACACAGAAACAGCACAGCAATGGTTTTACAACCTCAGAATGAGGACCTCAGTTTTCCTTTTCCTTTTTTCAAGACCACAAAAACAACTTGCAGTACCTTTTAGGACTTTTTTTCTCTATGACAAACTGGGGTGGTATCATGTCTGTCCCTATGGCTAAGCCATGAGACCCTGCATAAGCCATAAGCAACACATGAAACAGTGGTCTTTGAAAAATATATCACATTTTTCCAGTGAACAGCACTGTAAAGGACTGCAGTAGTGTCATGAACTCCCCTTGGCTCCCTGTAGCAGTCTTTTACTAGCAGGCACTGTTGAGATGCAGGCTGGGCTGGAATCTATTTGCCACAGAGCAGCCTCATGTAGACTGATCAGTTAGTTTTGCCTTGTACAAGAGAGCTGTTTATTAGATCTGGTTATAATTTTCTATTAAAACTGTTTGTTGTTCCCTCTGTGAGAAAATTGAGGGTTTACCTCAACAGAAAACTGGATTATGAAAGAATCATTTGCTTTCTGTAGAGGATATCAACTTTTGTCAATCACCGTGAGCCTGCCATAAGGACATTTTCAGTGGACAGACACAGCTTCCAACCAAAATAAAATAGTTCCAGATACCTTAAACGAAGCATTTCATTTGCTTTATTAAATATTCAGCCACTGCCTCTTCAGCTGCCATGGCGTCTTGTGAAAATTTTGGTTTGAGTACTTCACGCCCCCCACTCTCCTTTCCAACAGACTGTCTGGTGAGGCCGTCACCTGGTGCACCCATGGCCAGAGCTGTGCCAAGAAAAAGGAGTGAATGCACCCTAAGAGAGACAAGGTGTTGATAAAGAAACTCAACTTGAGGAAGACCAACTCCAGCTTCTAAAATATTGCAGATTTTGTGGATATATCCCAACCAGCTACTGATGTGAGCTCATCAGAACCAAGGTTGGGGCAAAGGCTCCAGCTTCTTATCTGCAAACCTCTAAGCTCCTCAGCAATGTCTTGACTTAGGAGCAGAGGTGGAACCCCCTCAGGGGAAGCTTCAAACAAGCAATACCCTCACTCCCCAAAGATGTCATAGTTTGTCACTCTGTCTGAAAAACTGGGAGAGTGAAAGGGAAACTGACGCTGAAAACTACAGAAGCAAAAAAAAAAAGTTTCTGGCAAGATGTTCACAGCTTTACAATCTAAATATCTCTTCCTTCTTTTGACAAACGCCAGGCTTGTGGCATTTTCTATTGGTGGGTGCTGCTTTTTTTCTACGCACTACTGGTTAGATGGTAATCAAATGAGTGATGACATGTGCATCTTTACTGAATGGTTTAAGTAGGGTGTCCCTTACCACAGCTGTCCCACAAGGAAAGAGTGGTATATGCCAAGGGTTTGACTTTAATTTTCAGGTTCACAGGGGGTGGGAGGATTACTTTTCTGAAAGCAAAAATCTTCTCCCTCCCTTGAAAAAAAAATCCCCCCCTTTCTGAGCCAATTCTGCTGATTTTTGGCTCAGTGCCTTGTTCCATTTGGAAGCCATATTGCAGTGTGAGCAAGGAAACAGCCAATAAACAAGGGCTCTGGTATTTGCTTTTCTGGAAGTCCCAGGCAGGACCTATAGCTAAAGCACTGTGTCCAGGATCTCAGAAACATCTGCTTTCTTTTCAAAGCTGGAATTTTTTTTAATTTTATTTTTTGCTCCCCTCCTACCCCCATAAGCACCTTTGTGCTGGGAGGGAGCTGTGGAGGAATGGGAGGAGGAAGGGGAACGCTCAACTATATAAGCAGAGCAGAGCGAAAACTGAACTCTGCAATCTCTAGGTAATTATGCCTGGCACCTGAAGGCTGGGGCAGTAATCCTTACATTTCTTTCACACTCCATTGATGGATGGAGTGCTGGGGGTGTGAAGTCTATTTCCCTTTTCTCATCGCTGTCCAAGTGCTGGAACTGTAGGATAGGCTTTTGTAAGCTCAGTCCCTCTTACCAGATGTTGCTTTTTTTTTTGTTAATATTAGCATACGGCTTTAAATTGAAGGGCCACAACACAGGTATGGAGTGGAGCGCAGTTTTCAGGCTGCCTCCAAATCCTCCTGCATACATTGACCTGACAAAGAGCAGCTATGAGTTTAAGATTAGGAATATTTTAGGAGCCTGAAGAGGTTTCTTGTGTTCAATAAGTTCTGCTGGTTTGCCCAACTGTTGTCAGAGTTTTTAAGGCACTTATGTGAGTGTGCCTGTTTATACACATTTATATCTACACATATGTGAGACCCTAGACATGGCCTGCAAAAAACAGGGTTTGGTGAAGATTTCCTCACCATCACCTTTGAAGTCAGGACTGAACTGACTTTTTAAATGTATTTTATCTGCCTGTTCTAGTTCAAACAAAAACAGTTTTAGAGATCTCTTGAGTTGTGCTAAGGGCACATGAATTATATAATCAATCACAAAGTTCTCTCCTGGCTATGCGCTTTCTGTTTCTAAGGAAATATATCTATATTTATGTGTGTATGTATATATGTCTACATAAAAGCCCTATATTAGAAAGTATGCAGTTTGAAACAATACGTTCTCCTGCTAAGAAGAAATTTCTAATTAATATTGTTTTAAATCAGTAACATTACAGCAATTGAGATGGGTATTTTGTATATAAATAAATAGGATTTGCTACGAGGAATGTTGCAGGGACGAGACTTTAAAAGCAACAAATACACAGCAGTCATTTGTGCTGAACAAGAAGTGAAAGGGGGTTTCCTCCTGACACCCAAGCCATTTCAAACCACAGCTATGACACTGGCAAATTATATTAATCCAAACATTAGGAGGAGCATCCCTGCCCCACTCCAAAATTCCGTTTGATGCTGTCAGTACACTGGACATTTGTCCTGCTGACTGATAAACTTTCCTGCTGGATTGTCCCTGAGCCTGTTTTGTGCAAGAGGATACAGTATTACATGATGGATTTCTGACGTGCAGAAATGATCCAACATCCTGGAAGTATGCTAATGAAACGAAATTTTACATTTCAGCCTAAGCAAGCTTTTGAACTCAGGTTTCGAGCAATGCTTTACTTTTATTATTTCTCAAAATGCATTCTGGGGGTTTTAAGAGGAAAGAAGAACTTCTACATGGCATTTTTTTCTGGTTTGGTCTACAGTTTCCCATTTTTCCAGTAAAAAAGTTAAGTTTCAATATTTTAAAAATATATTTATAAATTCTTATACACATATAAAATCCCATTCACGTACAGAGATATATATATTTCTCAGTTTAGTAACTGTTTTCTCCTCATAACCAGACCAACTAAAAATTGTGACTATTTACCAATCTTAAAAGGACAGTCTCTATTTTACTTTTTTAGCAAGTAAAGAGGATTCACTTTTTTTTTTTTTTTTTGAAAGAAGCACATGGGCAAAGAATATGTGGAATGAAGTTTTACAGATAACTGAAACAGTGATTTCAAACCAAAACCTGGAAGCTCCTTCTTAGCTATGAAGCAGAAATATTTACTGAAAAAGTTAATTGGTGGTATTCAAGGTTCGAACACTTCAACGCTGCACTGGTAATAAATAAACAAACGAAATCAAAGTCACAATGCACTGCTTTGGGGAAACTTAGACTATATGGGTGGAAAAAAAAAATTAAAAAAATAATCCCGAATCAAAAACTCACAGGGTACAGTAAGCAAAATGACAAGGTAGAATCCTAACATCCTTTCTTCTGAAAAGTGCCCTGACATTGCTATTCCTCTTTAGACTCCACCACTGAGGTGAAGCTCCATGCCACTGCAGGGTTCTGAAGCCAAAGGAATATAGGTTTTTATCTCCCCTCTGAAGAGCACCTCTCTGATTTCAAATGTGAGCCCCAAATTGGCAGGATGCTGTAGCTGAATTTGTGTCTGTGAACATGCAACCTTAGGTAGCCATTCTCAAGACCTTCAAATGGCCGGAAAGATAGAGATCAAACTTTTCTGAGATGTTTTGCTATGCTCTTCATCTCAAGGTTATATCTGGAGAATGAAGTCAGATTGGCTTTACTAGTTGGTTTTCAACCAATTCCCGGTCACTTTTATTAACTATGACTCCTCCCTACTAGAAACGCAATGTTTATAGTATTATTTTCCTGATGAAATATTTGCTGCTTTTGGATTATAATTATAGCTGGTCAGAAACCAGAGTTTCCTTTCCGTAGGATATTCTGGCATTTGAAAGAGGAGAGTTTGTATTCCAAATTGGAATAGAAAGCAAACATTGTGAAATTTCTTGTGAAAAGAACAGGCTAAAAATTTCAACAGGGGACCATTGAAAGTTTTCATTGTCATAATATCAAAGTATGCTGTCCAGTAAATGAAAACACATTTCAATGAGGTAGAAGTAAAAGTTGTGTTTCAGATGAATCATTTTATTCATTTAGACATTCAAATAAATACGTTTGATTATGCTCAAATAAATAAAAGCTCATATTAATGCTTTATACAAACAAAGTGACACGGAACAACACAATGAAGAGCACTTATCGTATTGTCATTTATAACCACCCCAATAAAAAGGACCATCTTTTTCCCATGGCAATTTTCTTTATGAGCAATCATTTCCCCTAGATTGATCAGAATACAAAGATCATATCTTTCTGACTTTCTCAAGGCACACTGGATTAGCCTCAGTGCACATCATCTCTTGCCAGGTGGAAAGCACATAAGAAACACGAGGTTATTACAGAGGAGGTAGAAGAAAGGAACATCTGGAAAAGAAGACACAATTCCACAGGAAATCTGGCTTTAATAGTTCAGCTGCTCATGCAACTATTTATTATTTCTGAAGATACTGGCTTATCATGAGAAGCACAGGCTGGGGTGTTCTGCTTCTTTAAGGGGTGATGAAGAGGGTATAATGTATAAATGTAGAAGTAGTAACTACTTCTAGTAGTTACTAGTAGTAACTCCTACATTTATACATTCCTAAAATTACATTTGGCCCTTTAAAGGCAACCACCAGGCTGATGTGGCTCCTGGTGAAAATGAGTTTGACACCCCTGCTCTAGCAAGTTTAAGTGTCCTCTGGAGACAACCAAAAACTCAGAGCTTTTATGAGTCCCCAGGCACTAACACCAAATTTAGACCCCAGCTGTTTGGGGGGTCAGGGGTCTCTTGTCAGCCAGAATGTAATTGGATGAAAGAGTCTGGTGCACATTTGATTTTGATTACAGTGAGCATAAGCCTCATGTTATCTATCAAAGTATACAAGGAGAGCTACTGCAGTTTGTTTACTAACACCGCTCCCAGAACTTCCTTTGGAAGACTATGCTGATGAGCAAATTGTACTGTTGGGAAGTTGTCCTCATACTTGTAATTCCCAGTTCCCAGGAGCTGCATGACCCATGTGTATATGCATGCTCTACTGCTTTGTATCATCAGGACTGTGCTGCTGTTCAACACAGCACAAGTCTGTGCAGTTTTGAAGATCCAAAGCTCTGTCCTTTCCCCTCTCTGATGGCACAATTGTTATCTGGAGAACTGCTGTAGACCACATAGACCTGAACCAACCTGAAATGGCTGCAGCACATCACAGGGTAAAACCTTTCTGCTTACAAGGCATCAAAAATCAAAACTGAACAGAAAAAGGAATGACTTAAAGATTATGCTTCAAGTCAGCATACGGGCTTAGACCAGCCTCAGGTCTCCAAATACCACCTCCTTCCCATCCTCCTGATGAGCCAATCCTGTGCGCAAGAGGAGCAGATGTTAGCCGTCCTCAGGGCCCCAGAAGGATGGCTATAGCCCCATGTCCAATGTGCTCCTGCATTTTGAAGTGGGATGCGTTCAAGTGAGCCAACAGCTACATAGACAACTCCCTTGCTGGACCAGTGGGTTTGATGGAAAGCTTGGCTCAATCAAGGGGCTGGTTTTCTTCATGCAGAGACGTTACAGACAGAAGTCAGGTAACTACCAATGAGATGTGAGGGAAGAGGCTGGGAAATAAATCTCAGTGTCTTCTGGTCTATTATAAGCTTCGAGCAGCTTAAGTGACTTTGCCAGACCGCTGAGGTGTTCATCCAGAGTGGAAAGGGCACAACTGAGATCACATCCTGAGCCTTAATAGCAGAAATAAAATGGCTAGTAGCCTAACCAGGAAGGGAGATAGAAAATCCATTGGCACATTATTTTCTTATTACTATACTGACCAATTTAACAAATTTTTTTTTTTTTTTTTTTGCATTCCCAACATGTTCACCTCCAAACATCACCTTTTATTAATGCTTTGTTTCTCTCTGCTTTTGTCAGCTGTCACAGCAAAGAGATCTTGTAAGGGCCTGGTCAGAACAAAGTAAACACTGTTCCACTCACGCTGAAGGAGTGTGTGTATGTGCTGATGTTCCTGCTATCAAGCAGGCTGCAGGACGAAACTCTGCTAATCGTCACGACTTGCAGCATCAAGTGCTAAGTGGGCACGCTGCCCAGCGAGTGGAGGTGTGCCTGTGCGTGCGTATCTGTGTGCACGCTTGCATGCACACAGTTCTTTGCCTGCTTATGATCACGTCGCAAGTCACCATGCAGAAGATCCTACGCATTCCAGAAAAGTACAGCCTGTTTCCAAACATCCGTCAAGGAATAAAAATTAAATGACACCCTCTCTTCCCTGCCTCCCAAACCGGGGAAAGATTATCCTATTAAATTGGACCAAATCCTCAGATGGTGTAAAGCAGCATCGCCGCCTGGGTGGCTGTGCTGAGTTCAATAACTGTCTCAGTGCTGATGTTGTACCTGTACCAAAGCTCAGTTTTTCTAAATGAATTCTGATTGAAAGCAAAAATAGCAAAAAAGGCGCACAGGGCTGAGCAAAGAACTGCTGAGGAAAGTTCACATTGGAGAGCTAGGAACAAATGGAGCTGGAGTGGTCTTAAACTGGCAAGCAAATTTTCACAAAATTTTCATATGACCTACCTGAGACACCAAATTAGGAGCGTGATTGTCCTTCTCCTTGCTAAGAGAAGACAGGCACTTGCAGAGATGACCGAGTCTACTTTGCAACTGAAATCTCCACTTGCATCTACCAGTCTCCCTCTCACAGATGTTGATGAAAGTTGCCCTTGGTGGGTCACTGAGTTAAAGGGAGGCTCCACTTTGCCTCATTGCTTTTGAATGTCGCATAATTAAAGGAAAGGCCCAAGGCCAGATTCAAATTAGGCTTGTAGACCAGCATATTCCCTTTGGCTGTACTTTCCTGTGTTATCTCTTTGCAAGTGGAAGCAGATTTCAGGACTATCTAAGCCAGCTTCTCACATGATGAAGCACACCAGTGATCTTGAATCACAAATTGTTGCAATTTGTTCATTTCCTAAGTACACACCAGCCCTGTTTCCTGGAACAGCAGTTGTAACAGCCTGTATACGAGCACGTAATTCACTGTAGCAGAATCTACAAGTAATGAGAAATGTTCTCGCTTTCCACTATGGTAGTGTTCAGTCATCTTTTAAAATAGCCCAGCCAATACCTCATCCACCACTTATCTCCAGAGACTGTTCTGCAGCCTGGCACCTCTCGCCCTTAGGAAATGATGCAACATGAATGTCCCTTTCCAAAATACACTTTCTCCACATCATGCCGCTTCCCAGGTTCAATTTTTCTTTAATTCCCTGCAACTATTCAACTAACTCACATCACCAGACACTGGCCTGGAACATCAAAACCTGGCTCTGAATGCTGCCTCAGAATATCACAGATGTGTCCTTTCCACTTGCTACAGAAGAAAGATCCAGATCTGATCAAGAGTGCAGAGTAGATGCAATTTTCAGGGCTAGTTCAAAAATTTGGTACAAACAGCACAGTCTATCCATTGCCGTTCAAATGCCTCTCCAAGGTCTGTAGTATAAAAGCACAAAAATATTTGCCTGTAGGAGTCTATTTGAAGCTCATCTTTTACATGGTTTTCAATAGGGTGCTAAAGTTGGAAAAGTTAATGTAGCTTTCAATTAAAGCAGTTTCTTTCCTGGATTATTTTTTCTCTTAGCAGAGACCAGGGAATACCTATAAAATAATAGTAATGTCCTGAGTCAACAGTGGGTCCCTCAGTGAATTGTAAGGCATGCTCAATGAAAGCTTTTGCCTGGGTCAGTATGTGGCAGAAAATGATAGATCCTAACACAGATATTCTGATAGTTCCCACAGTAACAGTTCTATATGTACACAGATGCTGATCTGTTCAAAAGGACAGTGTGTTTTTCATTTTCCAACATTTGGCAAAGGAAATCATGTAGCGGTTATGGATTGGGTGACTATCACCCTGGTCAGCAAGGCAGGTATGATTTATTTATCAGCTTTCCACATAGGGTAAGCGGGAGGGGAAGGGCTGGAGGGAGCTGCAGGGAGAGAGAAGAGGAGAGTGGGGGCAGGGGACAGGGAAAAGCAAGATTTATATCCAGATGGGAATGTTGAGACAAGGGTGGGAGCTGCAGCAGGGAAGGAGCGTCCACAATGAAGGCTATTCATCAACTCCAGCAGCAACACAGCTCCGAAACGTAACGGGCTAGAAAGTATTCCTTCAGCTCCATCCCTGGCGGGGCCTGGGGTTCCAGCAAGGAAGCAGCTACAGACCGGTAGCTGCACAGTTTGGGGCTCAAATATCTCGTACTGAGATTGCATCTGGCTTTGAGGATCACAGAGAGGCTTTTTTTTTTTTTCCTTTCTGGAACTCTGTGTACATCAGTAAGGAAACACACTCAGCCTCTATGAGAAGTTAGAGATTATTTTCTCAATATAATGACTCATCCCAACCTGAAACAGGCAGGTTTATTTGTCCTTCTGAGTGGGGAGGAAGACATTGCTCAGAGTTAAAGTCTGGGGAGAGGATTCTCCCCTTTACAAAGGTTTCCTTGCTCCTCTGTCTGTCCATGTTGGTCTGCCTAGAAAGACCAACCGCCCTGTCCCAAGTCTTTAGGCTCAGTGCTTTAATTCACAGTGCTACAGATCTTGGGTAGCACTAGGACAAGCTCATACAAAATCTTGAGGGCCTGTGTCAGGGGAACCTGAGGGCGTCCTGGGAGCAGGAATAAAATCCTCACTAGATGTGTAGTCAAGACTCCCTGAAATGTTCCCATAAAGGCGTCAAATCAGATCTCAATAACTTAGAATAAAAGGCTCAAGCTGCAGACATCTGGAGAGCACTATGCTGTGACTCAGACCTTGGAGGTAACACACTTGGCCAGGGCAGTGACCCAGACAGAAGAGGAGGTGAAAGAGAAGAAGTCACAGAAAGTGCACACAGCCACCTTATAACCTTAACTGTTGGTTACAGATTGCTCATGGGAATGATCTCACAGGTAATGACAGCAAATGGCTACCTGTCGTTGAAGAAATGGCCATTATTTATCCAGATACAGATGGAGTAGATTGATCTGAACAAAGGCAAGTTAAATATTAGCAACTTAACTACTTTTCATGTTGTCTACTTTTTGGACAGGCTGTTTTAGCATCACAATAAGGCATTTATAGGATGAATGCTACACAAAAATCCAATATGTACATCTCTAGTGGTGGGCTCTGATTTTTAAACAACGCTTGGTCATTATTTGAGCATTTTGCAAGATGTGCCTGAGAAGTACTTAATTTCTATGCTGTCTATAAGCAGTACAAAAACTCCCCAAAACTGTCAAGATATTTTATTTTTTCCCTCCCACTCTAAACAAAGACAAAGCCAAAAATCTCACGTACAAAACCCAATTATTTAAGAAGTATTGACATTGGATCAGTCAAAATATTTCAAAGTTGGTTCTACTCCAATTTTAAACATTTTTTTCTTTTAATGTATAAAAACAGCTCAGCCAGAGAGCAGTTTTGAATGACAGAACTTCCACCTTCTTTATTTCTGAAAATGCTGAAATGGGATGTTTCAACAGCTCCCAAAGGTATTTTTTACTTTCGCGAGCAGAGCACGGTCAAAACCAGCTCCTTCCCCTAAAACTCATTAATTCGGATGAATCTACAAATTCCAATAGTAATCAATGCTTTTTAAGAAATTCCTTGAGCAGCTTTTCCTGAGCTTAAAAAATGTTACAACAGTTCCTCTCTCTCTCTCTGCACTTGTAACAGAGCCCAGCACAAGCCTACATATGCAGTCTGGGTCTCAAGCTCAACTTTTACGTTAATTCATAGCAATTATTTTTCTAAAAGTGCATTCTAACACATATCTTGTTCCTTACCTCTGTAAGATGTAGGTACTCAAGCCGAAGTCTTACATATGGTCACAATGCCCTTAGCTCCAGCTGCTTTAGCGCTATGCTGGCATCAAGAAAAAGAGAAATGTCAGACTTAGTGCCATGCACTCTCCCCTTTTAAATACTACCTACGGATGAGCAAGAAACTTCAGGGTGCATCCACCTGCAGCTTGCAACTGCATTAAGAAGGTAAATCATGGAAAGCAGATGGGAAATTAGACAGGAGTGCAGTGTCAAATGGGTCACTACATCTTGAGGCAAGACCTTGTGACGGAGCTGAGAAGATAGTAACTCTGCAGATGGAAGCTGATTCCCAGACTGTCACTAAAAGACTGTTAGTAACTTTCCAGGGCATACTGAGCAATCAGCAGAACCATGGGATCCAATTGCCTTTACAATGCAGTGAGAAGTTTGAAAAGATGGTTCATTACAGGCCAAATGAAACTTTGATTGTTAACAAGGGTATATGGCCAGCAGCTGGGAAGCTGGGGTCAGGTGGCTTTCCACTGACCCACTTAGTGATTGCTTCTGAATTCTACATTACCTTCACATAAAATATTCAATTAAGAATTTTATTGGGGAAAAAAGAAAACAAACAAACAATGAATGTTGTTGGGAAGGTGAAGATATTAATTCTAGCCTCTTGTGGTAATAATTTCCACATTTCTTCTGCAGTACCAGGATAAATAAAAATCCAGTCTCTGCCTTGTAGAGTTTATAAATAGCACTACACTAATCTTGTGAAGGGCATGAAAGGGTCAAGGAAAGAAAGGAATTACTTCGGGTAGCCCAGGGAAGCAGAGCTCACAGCAAAAAGGCAAACCTAAGAAATGGAATTTGTGGCTTAAACATTATCATAGTGTTTCTTGATATGTATTTGACCTTTAAGTGGTCTCCTAAGAGATAAGAGGAGATCTTAAATGCTTGGAACATTTCAGTTAGATTGGACTAAATTCCTAAAAAATATTTGGCAAGGAGTTAGCCTTCAAAGGAGATAGATGAGCTAATTAGGTTCTTTTCCATCTCCAACTACCATGACTTTGTGTGTTGCCAGCACTGTGTGGCCTAAGAAAGGAAAGTGTGGGACATATCTGTGGTGATGTACTATACATAGTGTTGTATTTCCATGCACAGCATCAGGACCCCTGGCACTGAGCTGAATTTAAAAAAAAAAAAAAAAAAAAAAGAAAAAAAAGAAGATACTTAAAATAAAGTACTTAAGAATAAGAAGACTAACCTTTTCAAAGGGAGCTGATGCAACTATCATTCCTCAGTCACCAGCATATCCAATTTCTGAAATATCATTAAAAAATAGCAACACATTTTCACCCTGTTGCCTACTACTGGTTAACAGAGTGATCCCAGCACATAACCACTTGGTAGCCTAAGAAAATAGAGAAACATTTCACATGCAACATCTCACTGTTGATCCCTTACTGTTTGTGTAACAACGCTCTTCACACAATAAATCATCTTGCTTGAATTGAGTCACTTACCAAAATGATTCCTCTGCTCTCCTTCCCCCTCGATATGTTTGTTCTTAAATTTCTGAATGGATCCAGGATTAAAGCAGAGTTTGAAATGTGGTTATGACCACAATCAGAAAAAATGAACACCTCCAAAAAGTGACACTGTGTGACTTTTGATTTATTTCTTCTCACTTGTTGCCAGTCCCAATCTTCTCAGTTTGCAGATCAAAAAGGAGGATGTTCTCAGCTCCTAATGTCACAAAAAATGAGTCACAGTCTTTGTTCTGCCTTATTACTAGTGAAGAAGAGGCACAAGAACATTGCCCTTCTACTTTTTTGTGAATATTTTCTAAATATTTTTAAACTAGATTTTTAAACAAAATTTGCAAGATCTGTACCTGAATTTGCTCCGTCCAAATCCAGATCTGAACCTGCCATTTGAATATCTCTGAACTCACATGTGGATGAATCCACCCCAAAGAACAGGCTGTTGAAGCTGAAACTCATTCAAGACCAAGCTGAGGGCAGGAAACAAGAAATAACTGCTGTCTGCAGCCTCCATGCTGATTTTCTGCACCTGAAACTTTGAACTGACCAATAAATAACTAATTAGGAACAATTTGGACAGGTAGTTTGCAAGCTTCCTATAAAAGTAAACATTGGTAGTGGTTTAAACTACTGATAATTTTCCAGGAGATGCAAACTCCTGGCAGAAAACAACCTGGTGTTAGTTATTCATTCCTGCATCATATATCAGATGGATTGCTGCAAAGCATTATATATCTATATGAAGGCTTCATCATTTTGGAAATTTCAAACAAAAAAAGTTCATCTTCTGGATGTGCAAGCCGTTGACTTGAATACCTGGGAATGAATATTTTGACCATCTCTTCAGAAATGCTGATGATTTCTCAAGCACTAATGGGACACGCAATTTGTTTGAGCCATTACTACATGGAAGTCAGGATCAATTAGATGCTCTGAGAGAAAGGAGCCTGCAAGTCTTGAAGAAAAGAGAATGTTTGCAAAATGCAAGTTGATTAGGTCAGTACTGGTCTTTGTAGTCCCCTACTATGCAATTGTTGTCTATGAGATACTAAAGTCTCATCATTGGCAGCATGCAGGTTAAACTATGCTTTTAACCTGTGTGTATATAATGTGACACACCAAGAAACTCTTCTGGAGCCACCATTTTTGGTATACAGCAGAATTATGGATTTTAGCTTTCCAGCATGGATTTCTAGGGTATTTTGTAAGTCTCTCTGGAGGACTGGGGCTGAGAAACCAGACATGTTGCGTCAGGAAGTAGTTATAGTTGGAAAATCTCCTCTTATCCAGGCAAATCTTGTCTCAATGATCTCCTTTTGCCATCACAGCCATAGCAACGCTACTAGCGAAAGATGAAAGATGTCTGACAACTTTGTTCCTCTGGAACCACAGAGCTTTCTACCATAAGGTTAACTTTCATGTGGAAGAGACACAGAAATTTTTCCGGGAGTGGGTCCAACACTTTGAAACAAATCCTCACAGGACAGAAGAATCCTCCCAAACCTCACCACCTTCAGGTCCATTTGCACGTCAAGTGATTTCCCTCTTGCCTCCTGCAGAGTAAACACACAGAAGTGCATGCATGTTTACTTAAGCTTTCCCCAGCTAAGATGTTCCACTACTCCCATCTCTCCTCCTGCTCTTTTCAATATTTAATCATAACTGGAAAGTGTGCCAGCACTTATGAACATTGTCATGAGTACAAGAATAAGGAGTATACAACAGGAATACATTCTCTTAGCTCAATTGATGGCAGGAGTATGGGGAAGGAGACAGAGAGGAAAGGAGGGAGGGAAGGAGGCGAACTCTAGGGCACATCAACCCATGAATGAAAAAACATTAAAAGTAGCCACTGGAAATCTAGTTTGGTACAGCAGATTTACACACAGATCAAGCATTCAGAACTGACATGACCATGAAATATGAGACAAGGGCAAGTTTGACAATTTTTAGTAAAGCACAGCCCAAAAGCAAAAAAGGGCCCCTTCCTCCATTGACAAAGAAAAGAAGTAAAATTATTGGAAAGGTGAAGCTGGTCTTTGGAAATCAAGGATGAAAAGTAAGTTTTTTTACTTTTCTTTTTTTTTTTTTTTTTTTTAAATTGGTAAGTATTCTGCAGGAGCAAGAAGTCCTAGTGTTAAAAAGATAGGGCATTGGGTCTGAAACCAGGGAAAACGTAGTAGTTTGGGATTAAATCAGGACCTGCTCTTCTCCTAACCGAAGATACACAGGTATCTTCCAAAATTACTTGTCCTGGTGACACTTCCAGCTACATGGAGCATGTCTGACTCTCTTCCTTGTCTTTTTTTTTTTTTCCTTTCTTGTCTGTGGTGTTTTTGACAACACATTTTACCATTTAAAAAAAAAAAAAAATTAAACACTTTGTGCCTCTATAGTCCTGTCTCTGGATACCTGTTACCTGCTCACCCTGAGTACAGTCTATTCTCAATTTCACAGCTAAGCAGTGTCGCCTATTTTTCTCTCCTCACAGGTTTTCCAAGAGGATCCTTAGAGCATGGACAGCAGTAACCTTTCAGCAAATACTTGCCCACAGACATGTGAAACTCCTGCTCTCTATGACAGCCCTGGCTTGCAGCAGGACTGCTAAAAGGAAATGTGGGGAAACTCATTTGGTACGACCACCTTTCAGGATAGTTTTAGTCCTGCCAGTCTTGCTCAGCCTCAGTCAGAGTCAGACTGGAAGAACCACATCAGGCTTCCTGGTTTGTGTTCTCCATCCAGCTCTGCACATATCCTGACCAGTCCAGCATATACCTGGATTTGTGATTTTTGTTTTGGTTTGGGTTTTTTGTTGTTTTGGTTTGTTTTGGTTGGTTGTTTTTTTCTTTTATTGTGGTTTCTGGATGGCTACAGCCCCGCCTCACGCCATTAAAACTTGCTTCCCATTGGCAACCGTTCCCTCCATCAGCACGAGTGCCAGCGAGAGCGTGGTGTGCATCAGCCTCACGATCCGAGGGGGCTGTAATCGATGGCAGGGCGTGCAGGAGCGGCTGGTACCGTCAGGAGCTGACTGTGCTGAGCTGATCCTGAGGAGCTGAGAGCTGGGGCGCTGCAGATAGGAGCCAGAGAAGTGCTGAGTGACTGTGTAGTTGAGAGAGAACAGACCCTGCCTTATCCTGAAGTGGGAAGTTCAACCAGAAGGGATTTTGCTGTTTCAAATTACAGGCTGGTGGCTCTAGACAAATGTGGGGGGGGGTGCCACCTCCTGAAATAACAGCAAGGGCAACACGTTCAGATTGGGAACATTAGGGTGATATTTAGGAGGGAGGGTTGCTGCAAGATGGCCGTTGGGTGCCAAGGTCATGGCCCATCAAGACGCTGCTTATCACTACCTGCCCCTTTCGTCCATCCTCTCCCCACCTCCACCAGGAGCTAGGAGAAAGCATGCAGGGGCCAAGCCCCATTGCATCTGGAACCAAGTCAAATCTTACAGTGAGGAGCCCTTCCCTCAGAACCACTCCCCCTTTTCTCATCGAACCCAAAGCCTTTGGCTACGTGAGAGTTTAAATATCTTGTTGCCACCCTGATCACTTACAAGAATGCAGTGGCCAGCCCCAATGCTTTAATCCTCCCATTGTCTTTAAATGCTTTTTATATCGTCACCAATAAAGATTGTCTGTGTCAAGGGTTTTCCTGCTTCTCTGGCTAGGTTATGGCAGTGGGGTGGGGGTAGAGGAAGGGGGGTATGGGGAAGGGAAGACGGCTGGATCAGTGCCAGGCTTTAAAAGGCTGCTTAAGCAGTTTTCTGTGGCTTGCAGGGTTTTACTCAGCAAAGTCTCCCAAGCCACAGAATGTGCCCCTACTTGTATAACATTACAAAGTCAAGATGATTAGAGTGTAAGCCTCATCCCTCTGGAAGCTGCCCTTTTGTCTCTGGGGTGTAACGATACATTATTCCTCCTTGTCTAGTTTTTATCTCATTAATGCACTGCGTTATTTCTGCTGTCCCTCCCTTCCCCGCTCCTGTACACACACCTCCCTCTTCTGTACTTTAGTTAATGGAACAAACGTATGTCTTTAATCCTCTCCAAAGCTGAGGACTGTAACAGGCTGTGTGTGTGTGTATTGCACATGCACGTTGGAGTGAAGCCTTCCCCCTCCTCTGCCTGCCTTCCCTGCTCAGTTTGGCACACTGTCCTACCCCATGACCTGCAAAATCCCCTAGCACTCCAGATCTGTGCCCCACTGGATAGTGTCACGTTAGCTTGGAGCACCAACTCTGCCCGTCCACAGTGCATGGGTTCACAAACCTCAACAGTACATTTCATTTGCTCTTGCTCAACTTCATACCTCTTCTCAAAATATGTCATCATCCTGCCATCCCAGAAATTGCTTCCATCGTGCAGCTTGTTCCTCTAACCCAAAGGACAGGGATCCCCTCTTATGCCTGCAAGTACCAGAGAGCACCATGGAGAAACCAGGCTAATGAAGCTGGCCTGTGAACTCTCTGTGTTTTCAAGCATGTGAGAGTCACTTGCAAACATTTGGGAAGAGGATGTTTTGTTCAGATAGGAGTCACTGGAATGGGCAAGGAATACTCCACAAGGACACTGACCTAGGGAAATGGCTCCAGTTGAACCGAAAAATAATCTTCAAAGCTTCAGAGAAGCTAAACACTGTGGCTCAAAGAAATCCTCCAATGTAAGAGACAGAGGAAATTCACTCTGGAGTTAAAGCAAAAGGAGGAGTGAGGGTATCCAGACTCCACTTTTAGCTTCCCCAGTGGCTTTTATTGTATCTTTGTGAACATCACGTCCCGCCGAGTACGATGTTGAGCAATATCCAACATGTAGTTCCCTGGTTTGTGCTTACTCCCCATCTATCTATAGAATATCTTAACCCTTGCCTTCTACTTAATTTGTAAATTCCTTGGGGCATGGTCTGGCTTTTTTCCTTTGGCATTTCTACAGCATCTGGCACACAATGGTCCACGGCTTAGCACCCCCTTGGTGCTGTATGAATTTAAACCAGCCATTGTGATAAATAGCTCTGTAGCAAAACAACAGAGGTTAGGATCTAAATATGCCTCACTGTGCTGTGGATCCCAGCCACTAAACTGGAAAAATAAATGGTGGAGCCCATCTGCTAGTGGGCAGTGACGTATGGATGTCCGTGGAGTTTGCTGACTGGGTAAAATGTTCCAGCATCACTTACTAGAAGTGCTGGGAGTCACAGCAGTTCACAGACTACAAAGAGGTAGTAGATCATGCTGCTGTTCTCACTGCAGTCCCTCCCAGATGCTTCCTCTGATCTTTAGCGGTGGCATCCCTCTTATTTGACTCCCAGAATCTCCAGGGCTCAGTGTGGGGCCTGCAAACAAGGCTTTGATTGGTATCATTAACATTTCTGAGGAAGCACTGCTGATTCCTAGCAATAGACCCCCCAGAGCACCTCAGCAGGGAGAGAAAAGGGGACAGGATGGTGCTTCATTCTGTAGGCGTGCAAGAGAGGACAGATTGAGGCTGTTTGTGACAGACCAGCTTTAAAACGCATGGTAGGAGCACACTCCAGAGCAAGAAAGTGAAGAAATTTGTCGCCCAATGAAAAAGCGAAATTTGATCAGAGTTAGCCAAAGGAATCTGTCCCACAAAGTGCTTTCCTGGGATTGCTCAGTGCTCTCTCTGTAGTAACAGCAGCATTGGCAGGCATCTCCTCACAGTCTCTCTCTTCCTCTTCCAGGAACTATTACCCCCTTCCTGATTTCATTAGAAATTACAGTCTCTATTTTGTACTGACTGGGGAGGAGGGAGGAGAGGAAGAAAAAACATTCTGATTTTACTCACTAAGCAAAAGATGATTTTTTTTTCTCTCTTTTCGCCTCCACTCCCCTAAAAGTTAACCCTCAAAGTGTCTGTATTTCACTTCTCCTCCAGTTAGCAATGGCCGCGGTTGCAGTCTGGGCTAGCAGCATCCTGTAGCTCCAAGCAGACACAGAAATTCTCTTAGTCAAAACCTCAGAGCCTGCTCGGTTTTACTGCTTGTTCTCCTGTAAGACCTTTGGGACAGGTTTTAACAGCATACTAGTGTCACCAAGACTTAATAAAAAAGGAGGACAAACTTTACCCAAATTCTTTCCCTTAGCTCCAACGGTTGCAAATGCCTAATATTCTCAATTTGCACAGAGATCAGTTTATATTTTGAATGGTAGTAATGTATAGTCATGTTGCACAAGGGAAGATGATGCAGCGAAGGAGGCAACAGGAAAACAAAAGCTTGAAACAGATCCTCAGTACCAGCTTAAAGTAAAGGAGCAGTTTTTTCTTCTTCTCCATAAAATCCCTGCAAAGTGTGATGCTGATTTTAATACCATTTTCATATTTGTAAAGGGGAGAGTCCACAAAACCCAGAATAAATCTGGATTATCACATCCAGTTTTAAAGGTAATTAATGCTTTCAGACAGGCAATTAATGCTGCAATTGCTCTAATATTTGCACATAGTCAAATGTTCAGTAAAAGCAGACAAAGCATGTTTGATTTTGGTTTTTCTTTTAGCATTCACAGAAAAATGTCTTGTGATTGTCAAATATTCGACTGCTGAACATTTGTAAATATTTGAGTTGAATATATCACTCAGGAGCAAAAATATTCCTGGTAGTAACTTATGCTATAGCACTTGCCATGGGTAGAACTTTGAGTGCTTTACAAAGGAAGTGAGGAACAGGAACCTGATTTCCCAGATGGGGAAACTGAGGCCAGCAGAAGGGACACAGTCAGCCCAAGTACACATAGGCTTTAATAGAGTTAGCAACAGAGTAATGTTTTTTGAGGGCTACGTCTGTGTTTTACTCACAAACTTGGTATGCTGTGGCTGTCCCCAGAAACTTCACAATGAAAAGCAATTCCTCACCTGCAAGTCTCATTGCAATTCCCAGCATTTCCTCACTTTTCTGTTGAGAGAAACCCTGAAATCTCAGCTACATATCCTGACCCACAAAGCCCTTCCTGCCAGCCTTCACTGGTTATGTGCCTGAAAGCAACTTGCGTCATTAATGGCTTAATACAATTAGTAGTTTCTCTGCTGAATCATTATATACATTTGTTATTGTTTAATCCAAAATCTGAGCACTAGGAAGGATTGATGCTGCATGATAGCAAAGATAGCCCAGTGTCTGAGCACCAAAGGGGATACTGGGCCCTGTGCATTTACCTTACTGGTCTAAATATTTGTCTGGACGTTGTGTACTGTGGTATTCAAACTGAAGGCAGGTGACTCAGGCCTAGAAACAGTTTGCAAAAAGGAACAGAGCCACACAGAAGTACGATCCAAATGTGGGCTGATATCACGATCTGTGTTTGCACAAGGTAAAAAGCTCTCGAGCTTTTTCATAAAAGCAAACAAACATAAAAATAAGTATCTCAGGGAAGACCAAAAAAGTCCACTGGGCACAAAAGCTTTTGCACCAAGCATTCAGACCTGTCATCAACACAAGTCCTCCCAGAGACCTATTGTGTGTGTGTATGTGTGTGTGTTTGGTTGCTTAGACAATAAAGGACAGATTTCCCGGTGCTTACAAAGGGGAGTAATGCTGAGCTATGCTAATCAGCATCATCTGGTGAGCCTACCCTCCCCAACCATGTGAATGCAATCCCAGTGGATTGACCAAGTGCTGTCCCCCGTGCGGGACGGTCTGGTTTCAAACTGGTCTCCTTGCTGCAGCCCAGATTCTGGTTGGCAGCCAGTTGTAGGTCCTGCCAAGAATCCTCTCTTCCTTCAGTGCATTTTTCTCTAGCTCTAAAATGAAAATCTCAGAAGGGGAGGGCAGGGGAGTATTTGCATCAGGACTGAGCAAAAAGTTTCAAGCCCTTTGCTAACTTCACTTCAACAATTGGGTAGGACTGTAGTTTGCAATTAGAATCATAGAATCACAGAATTGTTTTGGTTGGAAAAGACACTCAAGATCATCAAGTCCAACCGTTAACCTAACTCTGGCACTAAACCATGTCCCTAAGAACCTCATATATATGTCTTTTAAATGCCTCCAGGGATGGTGACTCAACAGTCACCATCAAGTGGTGCTTGGAGCATCACATACAGTTGCCCTGTCCTTGAGGCAGGTATAGAAAGTAATTCTTGCTTGTTGCACAGGCAGCAGAGGAAGCTGCAACTTCCTGCTAGCTGTAAAATACATCTTTTCTCCTGGATGTGTTAAAGACTATCTCAGCTTCTCGCTGTATATCAGTGGCACTTACTCAGTTGCATAACACCCTTACATTCACAGAAGAGACCGCTAATAAGACACAAGGCCTTAATTAACCACTTGTCAGATGTTCGAATTAATTCCTTTGCAAGGCAGTTACATGAAACCCAGAACTTCTGAGGCCAGTAAGATTCAACTAGTCCTTCTTTGCCAGAGGGAGGGTCATATTTTGCCAGCCTGGCCTGCTGACATCTCTTTGAGACCAATACCCAGCTTCTGGGAAGACCAAAAAAGAGGGTATGTGTAGAAGAGCTTGTCTGTCCTCTCAAGCTCCCCTGTGAGCAGAGGGGGTGCAGCATGTGCTGTGGGGGCTCATCACAGCATGTCTGAGAGGAGCCGGCAAATGCACATGGATGGCATCTGCTCCCTCTCCTTTGTGCTCCTTCCTCCTCGCTTTGGGCGGACTTTAAATCTCCGTTCCCTTCCATTTTCCTGCTGGAAGCTGCTGGCTTATGCACAAGGAGAAGCTCTCTGGGGTGAGGACAGCTGCCTGGCTGCCTGGACAGTGGGAGCTTGCTCCACAAGTGAGACTGCTGAGCGCCGTGCTGATCTAAATCCCAGTGATAAATACTACTTCAATGTATCCAGAAGACAAAGAATGAAGCAAACCAAAGCTGCACTAGTACCACACCTCACGAGAAGCATTGTCCTAAAAGCTCCCACTTTGTCAGCAGTAGATGACAAGAACTGGACTGCAGACATGCACAAATTACCTCCCCCTCCTTTGCCACGCTCCTGCAGATGCACAGATAAACTATGCAGGAGTCACAGCAAGCCTGATGATATTTGACTGTATTTTTAGTACATCTTTGTCATTTCCCTAATCACAAAAATTATGTGAGCAGCAACAAAGGAAAACCTTCTGTAAATACAGACGGTGCTGGAGTTCATCAAGCCTCCTGGTGACACATACACACACACAAGTACAGGCTGAATTTGCCACTCCCTTGCCCCCAAAAATGTGATGGCAAATTGCAAAGGCAGAATACAGCTGGAAGGCATTGCCCATATGTTCTGGCATAGGAAAACTGGCAGGATGGGGAGAGTGAAAAGCGAAGATTTCTTGGGCTGACTCCTCCTGAAGGAAATCACCTCCTCTGGTCTGCTGAAGGCCGGGAGGGGATGCCTCTAGGACAGCAGGCTGACAGTTCTGTCAGCGATGGGATAGAGAAGGTCTTCCAGCCCAGGATGGAACAAAGACAGGCGGGGACACACTAGCACTAAAAGCCCTCTTTGCTTCCCCACAGTGTGGGGTTCAAGTTTCCCAAAGCCACATCACTCAAGCCTTTCCCACCCCAGGGGTGGGATTCAGGGTCGTGCCAGTGACTTTCTGTTGTGCCACCTGGTGAACCAAATTGGCACAAGGCAGTGAGGAAACAGCCACATGGGCCGAAGGGACAAGTAAGGACTTTGGAGGCCTGTAATATGCAGTCCTGGGCTGACCTAAGAGTCTGGAAATAGGCTTCATGCTTCAAGAGCTGCCTTGAGGCAACAGGTCACCTTCACAAGTGCTAAAACCTCTCTCAGCTCCAGCATGCAGCCAGGCCAAGCCAGCTTTGAAACAAATAAGCCACAGAGACAGGAGTTTACCGCTCGACCCTAGAGAGGAACTCTCCTTAGCCATCAAGTGGAAAAACACTGGCTTGCCTTTCACCTGAATCTCAGAAATCAATCTGGGAATTGCAGCAGAACTGGGCGTATCCCTTTGTTTTCCTTTTTAAACTTGTGTCACTGGATAATGCCAGCTTTTCTCTCACAGGAGGCAATCAAAATGAAGGATGCAAATCTCCTGGCAATGGGTGCCAAGCCCTCCTTTCCAGAATCCTTCCAAGGGGTAACACAAGGGGGAAAGTGAATGAGAAGCAGATGGCAGGAGACACATCCCAGAGGAACGATGGATATTTCTGGTGTGACCCACCAGGGAAAGGTTTGGAAGCGCTGACACTTTTATGGCATTCTGTTTTATTGTGCAGAGCATTTTTTTCTTGTTAGTTGTATTTTGGCTTCTTCGGGCAACATATTTCTAAAGGGCAAGAGACATGTACCCTACGTGCCCATCTGCAACAAAAGAGACACAGATAGCTGGCAAGGGCTGAGCTGGACATTACCTGGCCTAAATCTCTCTCAACAGAGAAAGTGTCAGTCATATGCTACAAAAATCACCAAAACGAAGGCCCAAGACCCTTCATTTTCACAGCACAGGCATGTCTATGATAAAAGACCAGCATGCCCACATGCTGCATGCAGTTTTGCTCTTCCAATAGAGGCAAAACAGAAACAGTAACTTTGTTCTTCTTGAACACTGGGAGATTGTCCTTTTATCATCAGACGTGGAGTTTAACTCAGTTTCCTCTCTAACTAGTTATGTGGCTCTCCATGAACCAAAAGTCATCTTTGTACACATTTGCCAAGGGCTTTCTAGGACTTCAACTTACTTCTCATGCCTTTTCTCAGCCCACTCTAAGGACAGTCTGAAGCTATTTATGTGAAGATATTCAACGAACAGTTGTTCCCTTCTTCTTCAGACTGTTAGAGGGGGAAAAAACAAACAAACGAACAAACAAACTCCAAACAACTTTGGCTGCTCTTCCCAAATCTCTTTTAGCGCAACCTACAAATCCTATATCTGGACTAGAAATCTGTGGATGGTTTAGGTCTGGGATGACTCCAGGATGGGGATGCTGTGTGCCTGAAGTGATGAACGCTATTAAAACCTAATATAGGATATAGATCTCAGAGGTGCAGACATGAGAAGAGAGCTGTGTAAAAAAGCCCTCAGATTTAGGGTGCAGAGCACCCAGGGAACGCAGCCTAGCAGAAAAGAGGTCAGGGCAGAGGAAGAGTCTTGGCGTAGCCCTCACAGCCAGCATCTGCCAGTGACTTTACTAATTCATCAAAATAGCAAGATGAAAGCCAGGGACTAACCTCACTGTACATGGAGATTTAACAGCTCTCTGAAGAGAATAAAATAAACACAACTGCTACCTTTCAAAGCTGTTCTGTTTTTTCTCCTTACGAAGGTGATAAGGCCTGCAAGATACTAGCAAAGAGCGCAATCCTTTCCTCGTCATCAGCAGCTACCAAGCTCTAGTGATGTGGACATGCTACCCATCTCCTCTGGTGCTGTGCAGGAGACAAATTCTCTGGGAAGGACCCTTCAGGACACCTGTTGGTGCACGCAACACCCCATTGAGAAACTGTGGATCTGGATGGGCATCACATTCCCAGGGGACAAACTCAAAAAGAGCCAGGCACAGGAGCAGGGGCATCAGGAATGGGTGTCTATCAAGAGCATTGAACCATCTGCTTTTCTCAGAGCTCAAACGATGAGCCTGGACCTTGTGACATTCAAAGCCTTTTTTTCTTGAGAGCTGTCAGCAGTGGTTTAGAGCAGTATTTTAACCAAGTTGTGCAAAAGAGAAAAAGAAAAAGCCAACAAAGTTTCCCCCACTGCCCAATTGCAAAATGTTTCCACTCTTAGGTTCCAATTGCTGAATACAGACAACAGGTTTCTACGGTTTTAAAACTAAATTGGCTCTGGAAGAAAGCAGATCCAGTTGCAGAAGCTTAACATGGGTAGTTGATGGCACCTGATAGACTTACTGAGGCCTTCTCCAACCTGCAGTCCATACTTCTTTCCTACAAAGTCACTGAAAGCAGCTCTAAGTCTGAGGCTCTTCCCTTCCTACCCTGGTGACCCAGAGGCTTTCTAACATGAAATTCTTGTCACCAAGGATAGGCACCCCTTATTAATATTTACCTTCACTGTTGCTGCTTCCTGTTTCTGTAGGACCTTTGTCTTGTTCAAGGCCTTCCTGAGAGCCCTCAGAAAGGCACCTTGGTATCTTTTGAGCACAACCATAATAAATGAAATCTGTAAATAGTCTTGAGGTCTGAACTATGACTACCAGTCAGTTACTGTAGGGTCAACCAGTTATATTGTGTGTTATTATCGTTAACAAAGAACACAACCATGAACACGTTGCTTTTATGTTGGTTTCCTGTGTGGGGCTTTAGTGCTCTCTGATGAAGAGCAATGTGAGCTTTGAAAAAAGATGTAGCTATAGCAAAACAAGCTTGTGAGATATGGTTTGACCTTTCCAATCTCACCACCATTCCTTTCCAGAGGAGCAATGTTACTGCCCTGATTGAACATGAAATCCAGCTCCCAGGAGCCAAGTAGGATAGAGCAAACACTGAAATTGCCCAACATGAAAAATATGAAATTATACAGCAACCAGGATGTGAACACGGAGAGGGAAAGTGCCAGAGGATATGTATCTCTAGTCCATTAAATATAGTTTATTTGAAAGTATTTTACATTTTATTAAAGTAAAGCAGACAGGATATAAGCACTATAAACTTTCCCCTGAAAGTGAGCATTGCTGGCATTCCACATGCTTAAATTATTACTTTTTCAAGGGCTGATTAATCCTTGCCCCTCTTATTTAAGAGAGGAAATGGTATGTTGTGTGTTTTACTTCCCAGACCAAAGCAAAATGATGCTTCTGCAAGACCGGCTCAGTATTTCACTGCTTTTTTTTTTTTTTTTTTTTTTTTTTTTTTTTTTTTTTTTTTTTTTTTTTTTTTTTTTTTTTTTTTTTTTTTTTTTATTTTTTTTTTTTTTTTTTTTTTTTTTTTTTTTTTTTTTTTTTTTTTTTTTTTTTTTTTATTTTTTTTTTTTTATTTGCCTTTGGGAATCTGTCTCTGTGTTCCTGGCGCATGACTACATTTTCTTTCATGGGCAATATCTCTTGCTTGAAGTCTCTTCTGACAAGTCACATTTTGTATGAGAAGCATGATTAAAGAGACTTGATTTTACATTGTACTAGGGTAAGTTAATTGCAACTTACTTGTCTCCACTGGACTGGAGGGAAGAAAAATTCCCTTAAAGAGGAATTTGCAATTTTAGATGAAAAATGAACAAGTCAACAAGCAGAAAAGATGGAATAGCAAGGATTATGAGCATTTTTTCATTAGGAAATGCCATTTTGTCAAAATAGCCATGCTTTGCTGGAATATGTTTTCAGTGAGAACAAATCATTCTGAAATTAGACTTTCATTTGGACCTCCTTGGAGCAGTTCATGGAGCCGGTGATTTATTTGAATTTTTTTTTTACAAGCTAAAGCATTTAAATAGTGCTAACACTAGTTTTTAAGCCATTTGTATGTCTTTATATAGAATGCTTATTACTGCGTTTGGACTATACTAAAATAGAACATTCCCACACAGTCACATCGATATTTCAGAAGTCAAGAAATGGAAGAAATCGAATTCTACAAATCATCTGAGATTTTCATCATTTGCATCAATCCAGGAGAATTTATTTAAATCCTTCTCAGAATTCTGACAGGATGGCAAATGCATTCTTGACAACTTTACCTGCAAGGTTCAGCTCAACATTCATTCTGAACCTGGACCAAATTAAAGCACTATTCTTGCTCCAGACCCCAGTTTGGTCTTTCTGTCCCATCATTGCATCCAATGGCATTGTTGAAAGCTCTTCAAGTGAGTTCTTCACAGAAGCAAAAACCTACCACCGGTCACTGCTGAACTGATAAAGGTTTTTCTCCTATAACTTGTCACTTTTGGCACCTTTTCCTCTTTACCAGGAAACCTAGCCAAGTGAAAGGTATCGGAGGGTGACATCCACCTTTGCGTCCTCTCCCTGCTGGCACAGACACTGAGGCTTGGGTTCAGACGTCAGGTGGAAGGTGCAGGTATGGGGACAGGCAGAGGGAGAGCGGGGCAGGAGGAGGGAGGGGGAGGAAAGGAGAGGGGTTGGTTCCTCTCTTCTGCAGACTTGAACCATGTTTTATGAGGCTAGTGGGACTGGGGCACCACAACCAAATTACTCTTTCTCATTCCTGGTAAACCATGCTCCTGGCCTACAAGGCAGCCACTCTCAAGATCAGTCCAAGGCAATGGCAGAAAAGCACACATTAGCTACCACGACTCAGTGTAGTCACCCAATTTTTAATTTGGACATCATAAGAGTCTGTGGGGGGCACTAGAATGAGTTCTATTGAGTAATCCTGAGTTAAAAAAACCCAAACAAACAAAGAAAAAAATCCTTTTTTCCTTCTCCTTTGCTGCCTGCAGGCAGGTGCAAGCTGACAGCTCCATGATTATAAACTGCTGCTGGAGCCATTGAAGCCTTCTCTTCAAACCAGATGCTCCTCTTTTCTGCCTGAGTAGCAGAACACGTGCCCTGGCCATCTCCAACTATTTTTAAAAGATGGATTGCTTCATTGCTCGTTTATAGCTTTATGTATTGAAAAAAAACAGATTTAACTTAAAAGAGGGAAAAAACCTCTGTGAGGCAACGTGTTCTTTGGAGGCACTGAAGAGAACTGCAGAGTTAAAAAATATAAATCTGGTTTTTTTGCATGAAACCATAAGGCCAAATTAAAGAGTTAAATGTAAAAAAAAAAAAGTCCTAGGGAGACATTTGAGTTAAAAGTAAAAAAGAATGCTAACAGAAGGTACCTCAGTAAAAAGTTCCAGGCCATTATCTTGCAGCTGCAATTTTCCTAACAACAGTCACATCACATGCTCATCAGCTATGTAGGAGCTCAGTCCTTCACAGGTCACCCAAGGATAATGTCCTGAGACTTTGGACTCTGTGTTAAGAAACAATTTCACAGGCACCGTCCTTCCTACCACAGGCTCATTCCTCCAGCTTGTCTGTGAAGATACCCTAAGTTTTGCATCTGTAAGGAAGAAAACAAAAACCAGAGGAAGCCCCCATTGATGGTCTGTCAAGAATTTAGGAGCTCTGATGCAAACAGCAGCTCCCCAATGAAAGAATGACAAAAATATGGTTCTCAGAGCTGGAGAACTTCCTGTTGCTTTTTAGCTCACCCACTGAAGAGGCAGGAAATATGTGACATTGCAATATAATTATTCTTTTTCCACTGTCAGGGACCCAGGACAACCGCATTACTCATGCAGAGCCATGAGCAAGCTGCACAGGTCCTCCCAAAACAAGTGGCAATAAAACCACGCCATCTCCAGAGTTGATGACACATATTTGTTTGCTTCCATTCGGATTTATGTGGGTTTCCAAGGCTTCTCTTCCCTTTCTTTGATGTTGATCACAGACAAAATGATGTCACTTTTGGCCAGAGGCTGGCACCAGGCACAAGTGCAACAGCAAGTGAATTTTATCAGTAACTAATGACATGCTGGCACTGGATGGTTGGCCCTGAGAACCCCTTTGCCCAGGCCTGTGGCCAGGGGAGAGAAAGCAAGAACTTATGTCCAGTCCAATTGTACTCCATTCACTTGTCTTTCCCATCCAGTCCATGTTTCTGCCTGTCTTCCTGATCAATTCTGTTCAGCCCTATACCCCTCTGACATGCAAGAGTACATAAGCCCTCCACATACCCACTGTATCACAGTGCCAGATACCTAAACTCCTTTTTGTCTATGGGCTCACGCCTACCTGTCCTGATAGCATAGGTAAAATAGATTATTTTAGAATCTGCCAAAATCTGGAAATATTTCGGATGTTCAGATCAATCAAGCGCAAGTATATACATAATAACTGCTCCCCATCATCAGGTTCTGTAGTAACATTCAGTATTTCAGGATTTACAAAGAAATTTAATGTGGTATCCAATATAAACCTTTTGAAAAACTGTGAGCTTCCTTCTGCTGATGGTATAGAGGAGATCTCAGCTTTACCACAACACAAAGAAAATTTAATTTGTCATTACTCCTGCATCCAGCTTTGATTGCCTGGGCATTTGCCCAGAAGTTTGCACTTAAAAAGGAAAAGTACTGAGTGCTTCCTTGTCCTACTGGGGTGCTCAGCGGAGAGGCCCCAAGACCGTGCATGTTTAGCAATGCACGTGTTCTGCACACAGAGGTGTCCCCTCCACCTCCTGCAGTCACTGCAGCAGATCTTGGTCCTGATCAAAACATCACCATTCAGCAGCTTCAGGCCTGAGTTTCAGTTGCTCCAGCTCACTGGATAGTGTCCAACAGCTTGTCACACTGCCACAGCTCTGCTGGAGAAGTTGCATTTCTTCCCCTGTGCCAGCTTTATCACAAAGCTTTTTTTCTGTATATATTTGCAGTGATTTAAGAAGTAGATGACGAGGGGGCACAGAAGCTGGAGTACTCACATGCTGTGTGTGGCATCGGTAGATAAGAAGCGTGTGAAGGAAGTGAGTTATCCACCCACATGCAGTCAAGGCAGGGATTTTATTTCATCATTGTTGTTTTTTTTTTAATTTTTCCTCTAGCCCAGCACTTACCATCATAATGAAAAGTTTTTGCACTGGCTTGATCTCCAAGTCTCCCTATCTCCTCCTCCATGTGTGTCCATGTGGCTGAGTCCCTTGAATGTTTATTCTGCTGTAGAGCAGTGCAATGATTTCTGGGAAGGATGTCCAAAGATAAATCTGGCTTGTGGCGAGAGTTAAAAAGATTACAGTAAGGCCTTGTTTACAAAAGAGAAGGATCAGCTGCTGTTTTTGGAGTTTGTTTAAAAATTCTTTTTTTAACCATCCTTCTTTGTGTTTAGTTTTGTTTCCCTTGTTAAATAAATAACCGGTAAGGTCTCCATTGATCACCTCTGTCCTGTGCGTGTGTGTGAGCAAAGGAGAGAGGGAGAGGATTTTGTACCTAGTAATCAACTTTCTGGAGAGGCCAGAAAATTTATAAGAAAACATTCTTAAGCTTCAGGGAGTGGCAGGGTTAAATGCAGTCTGGAGCTGACTAATGAAGCTTAGATGTGAACAGGTGAGAGAAGGGTCACTTATGAGAAATATCACATTTGTGAGGATATTCATACCCTATACACACCTGAATTTTTCATCTTTCTGCCTTGGGTTCTTCCAGAAGGTGGATTGAGCAGCATCAGCTTATGACCTGACCTGCCTGTGCAGCCATCTGACTCCTTCCTACAGCAGCAGTTCCCGGACCAGACCCCGGAGCAGCAGCAAGGTCTCTGGTACATAAAACAGCCTGGGCAAACACAAGGGTCTACCCAGCCTCTTCAGCCTTTTTTCCCTGAAGGGCTGACGCAGCCTCTCAGAGAAAATAAGGATGAAGAGGAAGCTAATGCTGACCTCTGTTGACAAATTAATAGAAGAAAAATTCAAAAACAGCTTCTGGCTCAACTGGTCCTTAGTCTGTAGATCACTTCCCAGTGTAACCTTCCCTCCTCCTGCATGTTTGTCCTTCCCTAGGTCCATGCTTTGCCGGGACTGACAGCAATGCCTGACGTTTCTCTGGCTCACACAGAGTGCTCACCAGTGTTGCCTCCACAGGCACATGAGCACAGCTCTCCCACTCGTTGCCCTGGCTGTACGGTTAAGACAGAGTCACATTCTGCAGTTCAGCCCAGCTCTTCAGGACCACCCTGAAATGCAGCATTCAGGACCATATGTCCCTCCCCAGTGGTGGAACACATTTTCTTACAACATACAAAGAAGCTGGTGTGAATTCAAACAGCTAGATCTGTGATTTTACATAGGAGGTAACAAACTGAATCTCAGTGCAACCCTCTTCAGGGAAAAAAAAATAGTGCTTTGCTTAGCTTGGATTTCCCAAAATAAGATAAAAGCAGGAGACAAGGGAGAAGGTGAGTAGAATTAATTTTAGGAGCACAGCCTGAATACAATTAAAGGTGAAGCACGTGTTGCTTTCCAAGAAAGCAGCAATGCAAATGGGTACCTTGAAGGCTGGTTCACTGTTAGAGCCACAATAAACTGCAGAGAGCTGAATGCATTCATCAGAGTATATGACCTCTTTACCAGTGCTTACCAGGAAACAATAAGCAACAGGCTGCTGGTCCTAAATGAAATGGAAGCTGCCAACATTCAAATTCCTCTCTGGAATGAGATCTCCACCTTCAAAGGAGGGCTTCATTCTTCAGTATCTCTCTCCTAAAAAACAGTATTGCGAAATAGAGACTCTCCTACATGGAGCTGACTTGCACTACATTTTGTTGCAAGCTAAGAAAAAGATCTGGAAGTACTGGGAATATGTTTTACAAAATCATTTGGTCACATAACAAGACAAGACCTTTATGATTTAGAGTTTAAACCATGAGAGTTAATGCACTTTGTTCAAGACCTTCTTTCAATTTGAGTTAATAATTTGTTCAATAAACCATTTTTTCAATCGTTCGGTTCCTGCAACACTTATTATTTTGAATGTACACAGATAATTATAGCAGCTTCTAGTTGAGGAAATAGAAGAGTGGTCAAATATCCTGTTATCCATTCCTCATGTAGCCTACAGATAATTTTTTATCCTGTTGTATAATATCCTTGCAATGGTAAAACGGTCAAATCAAGATATGCCTGAAGTGCTACCTTAGGCTCATGGCACTTCAAACTAAGTTTAGCACCAACAAAAGTTACATTTTCACAGGAAGCCTAATTCCATTCTTATTTTCCATGCTGCCAGGTCTGAATCTTTGCAAAGGTTTTAGAAGGACTGAAGCAGTGTGTTTGCCTCATGCCAGCCCTTGACATGGGGTTAACATCAACCCCTAGATTTCCTCAGTGCCACCAGTGACCGATCAGTCTCCTACTTGTGAGCTCCTTTCAAAGGATTGCCAAACACTTTTTGTACAACTAGTCATGAGAACCCTTAGAAAACGGTAGCTTGGGTTTTCCAGCTCTCCTACATCCTTTTCCCCCACTGGTTAGGAGAAGCGCAAGAGGGAGGTATAGACACTCTGAGCACTTTCTAGTTTTCTATCTCTAATGGCACCATAATGAAGTTGACAGAACTGTTAGGATTAGTTTAGTGCTGGAATTAAGCATCTGGACAAAAATTGGATATGATGGATTTTCCCCATTAAGGTTTTTGGTCTGAGCCCAAGATAAATGATTATTAGTGTAATTACAGGGTGATTATGCTAAGTTAATTAATGGTATGTAGCTTTATTTACAACATATTCTCTTTCCCCAAAGATTCAGAGAGCTCCTCCCCCTCCCTGTCCTCCCCTCCTTTAGCAGTATTTTCCCCCTCCTTTAGCAGTATATTTCTGTGCAGACATTGGCATGCTCCAGAGGATTTAATCAGTTGCTTACTTACAGAAGCTATAAGCAGATGTATTGACTTGAGGACTCACTCATCTGGCCTCTGATCTGGAAACCAGTGGGGCTCTATGTGCTCACAGTGCCTGAGGATGTGGCCCTGAGGTATTTTTAATGGTTCAGAGCTGGGCAGCATATGGAGCTCAATGCGTCTGCAGTGCTGACGGGGACAGGGACATGTCATGACCCAAGCCCTCTTTCCCTTCCATAGGAGAGAGCATGGATAGTGCCACGCTGATAGAAGAAACCTGAAGGCAGCATGTAATGAAGAGACCCCCACTTCCCAGTAAATCTGTTATTTGTATAAACATGAAAAGAGGATAAACCAGACACACATGAACCAAAGTGCTCAAGAGGGAAAAAAAATTAAGCAAAACCAAATAACAATTCAACCAACAAACCCCACTGCAGTCACATTTGAAAACCCTCTGGGTATTCAGGCCAGCAATGTTGTGCAAAATAAGTTTGAAAGATAATAGCTTGCCTCTCTCACACCCACCTCTTCCCAGCAAATGGTATCCTACCTACCACGAAATCTTGAACAAAAGGAGGGTCGAGAAGGCAGCAGGTGTGTATGTGCCTTCACCCTTGGAAAGGCATATACATATGAACACAGCAGGGCTCGGAGGAGGCACCAAGACTCCTGTGTGTCTCACATCACTGCAGGGTGAAATTCAGGTGCCTGTTCCCACTGTGTACTCAGGGAGGAGACCAGAGACCAGGCTGTGGAGGTAACTTCTTAACCATGCAGCAGTCTTCAGACTGCTCATTTCAGGACAGGTGATGCAGAGGGATGAGGAAGGGCCTCTCTTGTAAAGCACTCCTCTTTCCCTTTTATTTTGATGTCTCATACCACTGGTATGAGTATCCAGCTCATACTTTGAGGCTCTGCCACATAAGGACAGGAGCTCTGAGTTTGACATCTCTTAGACACTGACTTGTCCCTTTGCAGATCTTGGTGGATCTCTTGCCTTGTTTCAGATCCTAATAACAAAAAGCAGTCAAATATCTATATTTACCTCATTTTGCTAAGGAGATAAGACTCACATGATTGACCTGTGTCCACTTTGTTCAATTATTAGAGACATTGAAGAGCTAAACCAGGTAAACAGAGGTCTCAAAACACTTTCAGCTGAATGCAAATAGGTGACCCATTAGAAAAGAGATACTTAGTCAATGCTAAGATATGTAAGCATAACACTGCATTAGGAATCAGAACTTGCACAAACAGCGTTCAAGTTTGCGAAAGAGATTATATCATGAGTCATGACTTCTTCACCATGCATATTTCCTGGTATCTAATAGGGGAAGCTGGCAGCCTGTCGTTACTTAGCTGTTATGGAAAAACAAGCATCAGATAAAAAATATTAAAAAATAAAACTTAGTGGAGCTTCATCAGAGGAACTTATGTCTTAAGAAGGCTGATTAGGTGATGTCAGGCCTTTGGTCATCCCAGTCCACCATGCTTCCATATAAAAGGTGTCAAGCTTCCTCCTTTATTTAGAAAATCTTTTCATACCTGTCTGTCTTTGGGCTTCTCCTTTGCCAACCCTTACTGTCAGCTGTCCCCAAAGCAAGCCAGGTCCCACTTTAAATGGATGGGGACATTGCCTTTTTGAGCTGCTTTCCCTCCTCCTTCATTAATTGCTTCTGAAAGTCTTGGCCTAAGTGGCTTGCCTGCATCTGTGGCAAACTAGAAGAGATTCCCAGAAGTCCCATCCAAATGCCTTGCCCTACAAAATCATCCTTCCTCTATGAAGGTCAACAAATCCCTTTCCTGTACTCCAGAAATGATGGGGTATTCCCTTAGCCTTTGCATTGCCCAACAACCCAGCTCCATTAGGAAAAAATGTTTATCGAGATGATAATCCTGAGTCTAGTTCAGACACGAAGTTGCAGTGCCTCCATCAGCCACTCAGTCTTCTCTCTCGTGACTGTATTATCTAACTTCCCTGTCAGGGCACTGTTTGCTCTCCAGCCTGCGTACATTCACCCATGTCTGATTTCTCCTGTCCTTGGGAAACACCCATGTTTCTTCCCCTGCAAAGGGAAAGCACAGTCCAGAGGCAAGGGAGAAATGACATACCCTACTCTCCATCCTTTCCTGGATGCAAAGACCTTGAAGGCTTCTATCTGCTGGGAATGTGCTGGAGGAATTAGGCTTCATGTCACCTTGGATTTGGGTCAGGAGAACAGCACGTACATGACTCCTCCAGAGATTACTGAAAATTGTGCCCAGTGGTGTTGAACATGAGGAAGGAGCACAAATCCCTGAGCCAGGAATTGTGGTATTAAAGCTGAAGGATTTGATGTGTGAAGGAAGAAGACAAGAAGACATTCACAAACATATCCCAGACAATGCAAATCCCGTATCATAAGTGTCCCTAACCAAGGGCAGGAGAAAAGAAGCAGTTCTCTGCTTAGTATAAAGAAGCAGAGCTCTGATTCACTCAGAGGAACTAACCTATTTCCAGTATACGAGGATCTGGCTTGATTTTGTGTAGTCAATTCAGACTGTGGAGTAAGGTCTGTTGTGGTGTATCATCCCTATCTCACAGGGAGCAACCAGAAACCATTACAGATATGATCGAGAGGCTCAACACAGGGCAGAGGACAAGCAGAGCAGCTGTGGGCGGATGAACTGCAGACCCCAGGGCTTTGGGCAGAGAACCATGATTCATGTGATATTTATATATTTATTTGGATACATTATATTCCTGCAGGGTGGATGATGGAGAGATTGGCAGGAAAAAAAATGTCAGTATCTATTGAAGGACTGTGTAAGCTATACCACCTCTTTGGGTAGCCAGATACATATCCGATATCGAGCATATCCCTTGGATGATGAAAACTGTTGAGCCAGCTCTGGAGCAAATTGCAAGGTCTCTCAGGTTCCTCTGGAGTCAGAGGGTGAAAGTGGACTTGTTTCTCTATATGTGTGAAATACATAACAGTATCATGCTGCTGCTAGACTTTTCCATGGCCTGATTTCAGCCTCACCCTTTGCTTCCTTTCCAGCTGAGCCACATAGCTAGGAAATGTTTCAGAGCACAAGACAGGTTGATGTCTTTTGTGTGCCTCAGAATTCCTTTCCAAAAAACTCAGATGAAATCAACCCCTCTTCCAAGAACAAAGTCCCAAGAAGGCAAAGAAGGCCAAACATTTCTTAAACACGGGGAAACTATAAATGTTTTATGGTACACAATATTCTGATTTGCAACCACCTGGATGTTTGTACTAGTTGGGAGAATTACTACATCACACTTTAAAACCTTGAAGAACCTGGCTAGATATGTGCACAAGTAAGCACAAGTGATAATTATACCGATTTTATCTATGCTTTTCTGAATTTTGAATGAATGCCTGGGTAATTCACTGCTGCTAGCATGTCATATTCCAGTTATCTCCCTTGTCCCTGGGCAGAAGTAGCACATACATCCAGAGGACAGAAAGGCAGACTGTCTGATTTCAGCTGGGGATACACCTGAAGTTTTGGACCTGAGGGACTTCCTAACAGCAGGTTTACCAAGGGGCTAAGATTTGAAGTTGTTTGTCCTGTTTCCAGACGGTCAATCTCACCAACAATCTGTCCTTTCTCTCCCAGGGCTCAGGAGCGTAATTATTACCAAGGCTCAAATTTTCATCCGTCAATAGAGCAGTGGTGACGAATCACATGAGTGCTGCTAGGATCAGAGAAATTAGGACAGGAATGGACCTCAGCAGGTCACTGCAGCCAGCATTCTTCAGTCTGTGGTCCATGGTCTGGTAGGCATCAGGCAGTAGCCAGGAAACTTCGCAATAATTTAGTTTTCTAGCATACACACTCATTTCCACACGTGGGAGCAAGCAAGGAAGTCGGGGGTGGGGAGAGGGATGACTACAGTAACACGGTTCAGTTTGCAGTAGGCTGGAAGTGCAATCTGTTGTAGAAACAGTGCACGAGGTGAACTGTGGTTCCTCCCGGATCAGAAAGGTCAAGTCACCCTTGGATGAATTTGGAGAGGGGAAGCAAGGGCTGAGGAACACCAGCTGAGTCCAATCCTAAGGCAGGATTTAGCTCTGTTAAACCATTTCTGCCAAATACTTTTCTAACTTCTTCTTGAAATTTTCTAATAACACAGATTCCACCCCTTCCCTAGGCAATGTATTCCAGCGTTTAACTATTTTGACTGTGAAAAAGTGTTTCCTGATGTCTAACCTCACTCTTTCTCAGTGCAATTTAACCCCATTAGTTCTTGTTCAATCCATAGGAGACCCAGAAAGCAGTTTATTCCCTTTCTTAGCCCCAGGCAGCACAAAGTAAAGCGTCAGCATAAACCTCACTAAACAGTGGACAGTATGCAACATGGAGAAGTTCAGAGTACTTAACTCAGAGAAATGTGTGTTGTTGGGATCACAAACCAACATCCTACTCCTTCTCAGCAAAGAGAATATACTTATTTCATGATAAAGAGGGGTATGCTGCAAGTCCCAAGACATCCTTGACCTATCCCTTGTAATCTTCCTTAGGGAAAAGAAAAAAAAGAAAGGAAAAAAACAAACAAACAAACAAACCCAAACAATAAAAACAAACAAACAAAAAAGGGCAAACATCTACTTGTCTCCTAAATAGTTTGCATTAAAAAAAATTACTGAAAGCAAGGTGTCCCCAAGAGGATCGCACTGTCTCTGGAGTTTTCTTATAATTCCTTTGCTGTGCCAAGGAATCAGGAGGACCAACTGAAAAAAAAAAAANAAAAAAAAAAAAAAAAAAAAAGGTGTTAAGAAAGGAACCTTTGTGGGCAGCTCTTAAAAGAAAGTCAAACACTTTTATTTATTTATTTTTCTAGGGGGATACATTGATGGGAAGGGAGAACAACAAATAATTGCTTTTGGAGTAGCCCAAAAGCTCACTGCTGACAGGTTGGTCCCACCCTCCCCTCTCCAGCTCACAAGGACTCTTTTGAAAGAGAATCACCTGGCCCATAAATTCCAATTTATGGTAATTTAAAAAAAAAAAAAAAAAAAGAAAGAAAATAAATTACCAACTCCAGCCTACAACAGTGTTTAGGAAATGCAGGACCAAGCACAGTGCTTAAAAAAGAAAAAAAAAAAGCTTTCCTTGCCACTTGACTTTGCAGGTGGGATTTCATCCAGTTCTCCCAGTTTTGTGGCTTCGTTATCCAGAGCCTTCAGTAGGTTAAACTGGCACAACTCAGGGGTTTGCAGACTCTATGTGGACTGGGGGAAGGGCAGGAGGAAATTTAAGTGGCTTCTTTCTTTTCACCTTCCTTTCTGTAGTTATGTGTAGCAAGCCCTCAGAGCACCTATATTTAGACTAGGATATATAAAGAGGCACAGATGCACACTTGACCCAGGAACATTTCCCATTTTCTATTAAATTGACTCATTTTTAGCTTCTGTTTTGCTTTCTTCAGTGATCTGGGATCTGGCCAAGTACAAAAACAGGGCTCTTTAGGGCCACTTATTGAATAAAGATCTTGCCTGAGATTTAATTACAAATGTGGTGTTCCAGTTTAGATAGGCAATGATGCCAGATTCAGCAGGGAGATGGCTCAGAATTCAGGGCCAAACACTTTGGCTTTGTGAGGCGGGACAGCAGGAAGCATGAGGATGTGACATCCCCTTCAGCCCTCCTGGGACCACATATCTCCTGGTAAACAGCATGTTATCCTCTTCTTATACAGGGGGAAGCTCCACTGGAGGGCAAGCTGGATTTTTTTATCCCTCCTCCTTTTTTGGTAGGCCAGAAGTTGACTCCTCATATGGTCAGAAACACTCTCCTTCTTTCTAGGTTTAGCTTATTCCTGGCCACATTTATCTTTATGTCTTCTAGTATGAAACATTTTTACTTCAGCTTAAATAACTCTTTCCTCTTTCTGGCATCTTACTCTCTCCAGCCTCAGCATAGTCACAGGAAGTTAAGCCATCCTTTTTTGATGCTTCTTTTCCTACAGAAAGCAAGCAAAGTTCCCTGTCTTTTCTGATAAACAGGGTCTCCAACGCTCTTTTTCTTCCTAGAGTCCTACCATTTTATTTCTGTACTGGTCTCAGTGTTTAATATGCACAGAAATAGGCTGCAAGTCTGGTCATGAAACAGAAGCTCTGGTCACAGGTACCTGCTAAAGGCCACAGTGTCCAGGCTGAGGCACCATGGATGACCTGGCAGCAAGCCCTGGGGGAGAAGCTCAGAAGGAGCTTCTCACTGTTCCCACAGTGTTTTACATGGGTCTACACTAAGGAATGGCCCTTTAAACCTGTGGACATATGCCCTGCTGGGCTAATCTCCATGTTTCTTCCACAGCGTATGCAGGAAGTCCACATCTCACTTTGTCACGTTAGCAGCAAGATGGCTTCCCTAGCAAGGAAATCCCATGGGAGACCCCCTACAGACACACATAGGACAGGAGCCAGGCTGCCTTCGCCTCACATGGGGATGACAAAAGCTCCCCACATCAGCCAGCATGGCTGTGGCATCTACATCCTCCTTACCCCTCTCAGCCCCTTCCCCACGTCATACACCTGTTCTGCACTGCCACCCAAAACCCGCCATCACCTCGAAGCCCAGGAACTTGTTCCTCTGCCTGCATTGTGTTCTAACCACCCCTGGCCGGGCTACATCCCAGTTCCTGCCTGTCCAGCCTGTCTGGTTTTCAGGTCATGCTGTCTCCACCTCTCAGGAAGGACTGCATTTAGGAAGCAGTAGGCTGCCCAAGTTTGGGGGGACATGGGAGGACATGGCCAACACTTCTTTGTGCTGCTTTGACTAGGGTGGGGAAGGAAAGGTGTGGGCTTCCCTGGGTTTAGAAAGACTAGAAAATGGTGATGATGTGTGATGGGAAGCCACAGTCCAGCCAAGGCTGAGCTTGGTCATAGCAGCATCCTGGCATCAAGTTTCCATTATGTTTTTGTTGTCATTTCCAAGTACAATTGTCTTTTTCCTGGTAGAGAGGAAGCGTTAAATATATAATATTTTCATTTCCCACCAGGAATTTCTTTGGGTTTTTCTGAAAACTGGAGAGGGGAGATCTGCTTGGTTCTCCTCCTCTCCTCTCCTTTCTCCTTTCTCCTCTCCCTCTCCCTCTCCCTCTCCCTCTCCCTCTCCCTCTCCCTCTCCCTCTCCCTCTCCCTCTCCCTCTCCCTCTCCCTCTCCCTCTCCCTCTCCCTCTCCCTTCGCTTTCACTTCTTAACCAGATCTGTTTGACCTGTATTTTCTGAGGCATCGGTTAGGAACTTCAGATGCACAACTTAGCCTGCCTGAATTAAGTCTGTTTTCCAGAAGACAAATGTACAGCACTTTTTGAAAACCTAGTTCCAAGATTCTCTCTTTCAAGATGTCCCACATCAATCACTCCATAATAGAAAGAGCCAAAAACTCCAGTAATTTCATAAAATGTTGGTCATTATCTTTGTATAGTGAAGACAGCAATCTGAGCTTTGCAAAAAAAAGACAAGAAAAAAAAAAGGTGATTCTTAAAACAAACAAACAAACAAAAAAACCTTGAGAGATGCCAGCATACTTATTCTTAAACAAAACTTCTCTAGCACAACCCTGGACTTCCCAACAACCAGTTTTGCAAGTGAACTTTATACTATGACATCAGTGAACAGATGGCAGGCAAAGCTGTTGGCAGGGTGATGAGAAAGCTGGCCATTTATAACGGAAAATGTCCTGATAAAATGGAATGCGCTTATTTTATTTCACGGTAATGTTTATAAAATTCCTTTCCTGAGGCTTCTTCGAGGATCTTTTCATCATTATTGTATTATTATTAATAATAAAACATATAAAGGGAAAAATGCGCATAGCAAATGACATTTTGAATGCCCCAGAGGAGAAAGGAAAGGATTTCAGCACTGTAGGGTTGATTGCATTGTGATGATTTGTTACAAGCTTTACAGTTACAATCCATGATGGCGTGGACATTTCTCCCCACAGGGTTAATTGTATAATAGCACTCAATAACTGGCAGGCCTTCACCTTTCAAGGGAGGACACTGGAGTGTGAAGGCATGCACAGATGTTGCCAGATTTCTATACCTTGAGAACTGCTGAATGCTGATGTGCCTCGAGTCTTTCAAAGACAGACTTTCAGCTGGATGCAATTCAGGATGGGTCCATTATGTAGGCTGTGGGGAACAAAGCTGGGCCTTTAAAAAAAAATGGTGTTATTGAGGAGTAGTTTATGTCTTGAAAAGCCAAATCCAGGTGTTGCAAGAACTATAAGCTAATTTAAGTCAAATTCATCCTAATAATATTTTCTGGAAATTTCCAGGGATGGGGCAGGACACAAAGCCAGGCAGGAAGAGGTTCTCACAGATAACTGCTGTAAATTCTGCACTAGTACAGGACAGGAGGAGACACGGGATGAGTTAAGGGTGGGACTCCTCAACCCCTCGCACTGCCGAGTCACTGCACAGAGAAGAGACATTTCCTCCCACTCCTCCACATACCCCCCAACACACACACAGTTGCCTTAATTCCAGGAGCAAAAACCCAAATATGCCTTGCTGAACCTAAAACTTCTTACAAAATTATTTCACTTTGATAAGACAGGATGAAGACATGTGTGGTTTGGATTAATCCCAACACATTCCCTTCACACACAACCCCACCAAACGAAGAGAGAAAAACGTGGTGAGACTTAAGGTAACTTAAAAGCTAATAAAGCAGGGGAGCAATTCATAATAATAATTGAAGGATTATTATCAGATAGTCCTTATCAGTCCTTATCTCCCAGCTGTTTATAAAAGCAGCTGATATTATTATTGCCATTGTACAGACAGTAAAACTGAGGTTAAGGGAGATCAAACAATTGACCTATGGCTGCCTAGCCAGAAAATTATAGAGCCATGAAAAAATCATAGCTGTTCAGTCTGTACCTGTTACATACTGATGCACTGTGTCCACCACAATAAAAATCAGACAAAATGGAAGGAATTTGTCCCAGGACAAAAGGCAGGAATAAAAAAGTTTGCTGTCCCTCAGAAAAAAATAATTTAAAAAAGACCTGGGTAGCCAGACTCCCTTTCCCTGTTTAGCAATAAAGGAGGGAGTAGACAGCCCTGATCCCATGCTATCCACTCACTACCAACAGCCAGTGACCTCCTGGCATGTTACAGCAACATAGCTAAACAAACAGCTTGCTGTTCCAGCACCCCTCAGGGCAGATTCCTTGGTAGGGACAATCTATTTCCAGCATTTCCATATCCGGATCTGGAAGTGATTACATCCACCTATTCCTACAGTGAACCACCAGGAGTATATCTAAAGTCTCTATCTCATCCTGAACACCACGCCAGAGACCAGCTGTGCTGGAGAGAGTTTGTTTTCTAGTAGAGTCTCAGACTAAAATCTTCTTAGGCACAGAAGACTGGCTAGTCAGGGTGAACCTTGACTGGATGCTGAATTTACAAGCTCCAGGGCCATGCCTGCAATCCAGCATATCGCCATTTTGCATTACTTCCTGCTTCTCCCTTTTCTTGATTCTGTGATGTCCTCAATTTACCTGCAGATACATTAAAAAAGCTCTTATCTTTTGGGCAAAATCTCAACTTGGAAAAGCCACAGGAACTATAAACTATACTTCAGCAAATTGCCTTAAGCTCTCCAGCTCACTGTGGTTTGACACCCTGCCTAGTGGACCATTCTGAGCCCTTAAAATAATCTGCAAAATATTTTTTTTTTACATTTCCTTCCATCTCCAGCATTTTCTGTTCCACCTCCTCTATATAGCCCTGCTGCCCTGGGACAACAATCGTAACAACAATAATAAAAACTCACAGCAACAACAGTGTGTTTAATCTCAGGCTCCACTGTGGTCACTTTCCTGCTGAACATGGTGGGAAGACATGGACACAGGCACTGGGTTCCATCTCTCTCCCACTGAGGATCCAATATCCTGTCCTCAGCTCATACATTTTGGATCTGCCACTGTTTCTGCCAAAAAAAGCTTAATTTTACAGGAGAGGAATGAGAAAAAAATAAGAAAGGAAGATGAGAAAGGAAGATTTTTAAAGGGCAGCCAAGATAATTTTTTCTGGGTGTTTTGATTTTTTAAAATAATTTGTTCTTTAAGAAACTACATTCTAGTGGCCCCTCTGCAGGGGAGTACCTCCAGGAACAAAATCCTGTCACCACAGGAAGAAAGAAGGTGCAAGATTAATATTATACTTTTCTGATTCTAAGGAAAAAAGACTCCCCACTGCTGGGAGTCACGTCACCAATTCAGTGCGCTGCAGCAGCTTGGCTTCTGTCCTCAGCTTGCTCAGATTCACCTCCAAACATCCCATGTTCATACCTAAAAGCTCCTTTGTGCATCACCCAAATTCAGTTAGTGGCCCCTCAGCAGCACAGTCCTCTCCTCCTGTCTCCTTTTTGCTGGGATTGTCATGAAGCTTTAGTGCTCAGCAAGCAAAGTTTACAACTTCAATATGAAAAGCCATCCAAGGCCACAATTTCCACTTAGTTTACCAAGGTATTCCTAATCTGAGCCCCCCTGACCTGTTCCAGCGTTAGGGAGCTTCTCTGGTATGCAAGGAGGTAGCACTGAGATGCACCACCCTGAGATCCAAGTGAAAGGCTCTTTAGCACCAGAGCTTTCATGGAATAATTCCAGGTTTATACCAGGGTTGATGAGAGTAAATTGGGCCTTTTTTTTTTTCATTCTTGTTTCCTGAATTTAGCACTGCTTCAAATTTATGTTCCTCACTCTGTACCCTACTAAAACTCTAGGCTTTTAATTTCTGTTTTCTGTACAACTGTGTTATTTTCTCCTCTCCAGTGGGGACATTTCTGTAGAGGTCTGACTTGGTTTCTTACTATTCTCCTAGTTTCGGTTTGTTTTGGAAGTAGGAGGTCTCAAACTGTGAAATTCATTTTGGGTTAAAGAAAGCTCAAAAAATTCCGAGGTTTTAGGTCCTAAGGCTGACCTGGATTTGACCTCCATTGCAATGACAACCAGAAGGAACGAAGGAATTAAATATCAGTTGCAAAACATTCTGTTTTCTTTTTATTTTCTTTGATGAAAAAGGCAAGTGAAGCTCTGTTTAGCAAAGGGTGTAACTGCAATTCTGCAGCAGTCTCTGAATCCATAGGCACTGCCCCACTGTTACTGGGTAGTTATGTTCAGAAGATCCTATTTGGTGTTGTTAAATAGTATTTGAGTACATCTAATAAATATCCTGATAATTTTGAGACTTCATTATTTATTTGCAACAAATTTAAGAATGTTCATTTGGAAAATTAAATTGATTTTAGAAGTCCATCTTTATGAAGCAGCAGCTGAAGAGCTTGCAATCTGAACAGCATCTCCTGAAACTGAAAAAGAAGCAGAGCTGTGATTTTGATCATGTTACTGTGACAGCTGAGCCAGTAACCAAAATTCAGAAATTAGTGTAAAATGATACCACTAGACTACGAAATTCAACTGTTCTGCTGTTGACATTTTCTTGCCATTTTGATCTGAAAAGAATCAAAATGCCTTTAGACATTTAGACTGTACTTCAAACAGTCATATTTTCATTTCAATGTTGTTGATGCATGTACTTGTAATATTCTCCATGCATGTTTCTTGTCAGTAACATTAAGAAAAAAACTATTTATAGATTTCCCCCTATTAAAAAACATTGCATAAAAATTGAGTTGTTTGGTTGGAATGATAATACAAACAGCTCCACTCTCCAGCTAAGTTCCAGCCCCTAAAATTTAAAAGCCTAACTCTACGAAGTTCAGCCACCGAGCACTGATATTCTGCTCTATGTTGAGAAGCATACAGCCAGTGCTGGCTGGCAATGCCTGACTTACCCTTGTTTAGGCAGAGCATAGGAACAGCTCAGAGATACTCTTAAGACCAGATGAAAGGTTCTGAGATTGTTCTGCCCTTGAGAGCCCAAGTAACACAGGCAATGTCTGAATTTGGAAAGGATTTGCATGCCATGTATGGTAGATTAACTTCTTGTCTCTTTGAACAAGAATCAATGCTGTTGTGTTGCTCCTTGTCCAGGTGAACAAGGTGTAAACCAGGATTCTATATGCACAATCTTTTACCAACAGGCCAGAGTGTGTTTCCTATTTGTAAGCAAGTATTCAGAAGCTTATTGACAAGATTTAGCACAAGTTCTAGCACTCTGGCTTATTGGAGCATATAGTGGGCCACCTACCAAACCAAAGACAGAACAATTTATTTTGCATCTTATGGGGGTGCAGAAAAAACATGACAATTTTCCCAAGAGTGGTTGCCGCCTTCTCCACACGAGACTGGAAAATGCCTTACCACAAAAACATGATCTATCACATCTCACTTCCTTCAATTTTCCTTCTACTGAGTCTCCCTAGAGCAATTTTTTTTTCCCCTGGCTCCAGTGATGACTTCATGAGACTTGCATTCAGCCCTTACATGATTCAGCCAGGTGTTACTCATATGACTACATCAAAGACACACAGAAAGGAAGAGAAATCCCTGCTTCCCCAGGGAGTGCTTTTATGCCCTCTTCCACCAAATTAGCACTGGCAGAAAGGTGATGGCAGTGACATACTTGACCATACTGCTGTCTGCTAAGTGTGTGTCTAAACCTTCATTAGAGCCCTTTGCCCTATAATTACAGCATGGGTCGACCCAGCATTAGAAAGCTAATGTGCCTGAAATTATGACAGGACCCTTCTCAATCTGAACTCAGAAATTCTGCTAGCAGAATCAGTCCTGCAGGATTTTATACACTCCATGAGTTTTCTTAGTATGCTTCAGGAGGTCAGACCCAAAGAGGCAAACCCATCACTTCAGAATAGGCCTCCACTGGAACTGAATGTTCATCTCAGCTGGATGCTGTAGAAATTGCCCTTCTATCCCACCATTCCCCTTCTGTGTCTGTAATAACAGATGCAAGAAACACAGCCTCCACTTTCAAGGGGAATCCTTCTTTCCATATTTGTCTCTGTAACTGCATTATTCCCAACTTTACATCAGCCTGTAGAAGTGTGCTAGATCCTTTATTTTGGAGCATATTGAGTTTGAGAGCTCCCTGCCACCTCCAAGCAATGTTTTTTAGCTTCATATATCCCATTCTAGGCTATTAGCATAAGATAGCAGAGATAGGTAATTTGGGACACCTGCAACACTGTCATGCAGAAGAACAAGTGTGAGAGATGGACTCCCAATCATTTTATACTATCAGTTCTCAAGGTGAAGCTTGGCCAACATCCAACCTTTTCCCCTTTAAATTATTTGGAATAAAATGGGTAGTCTGTTCTATTGTTCTTGTAATACTTCAAGTGTTCCTCCATCCCTCAAACAGCTTTGATGTCATCTAGCTCCACTTGAAGGGGAAAGAATGTGTTTGGGAATAATTAACAAGCTAAAAATGACTTTGTCAGAACATTTTTGTTATTGAATAACTTGCAGCTACCAGCTTTAGAGAGCTGAGGCAGTGGTTGGGCACAATTGGAGCCCTTTAAAGGGAAAAAAAAATAGTCTTTTGGTGAAGCACACAAAGTTCGACTTAAGGGGGCAAGTTAATCTCTTGATTCTTCCTCAAAATTCTCATGTAACCTCAAGCACAGCATTTAATCTACCTACACTTCAGCCCCTCACACAAATTTCCCCTGGTTACTCTTGCCTCATTATAGCATAAGCAAATGTTAACATTACAACAGAGCTGCCTCTTATCCTGCATTCCTACCTCATCCAGCATAAGAGTCCTGGATTTTGTCAGTGCCTCTGGGCACTACTTTAATACAAGTAGTACTCAAGTCAGGAGTATTTTCTTCTTCTCTCTTGCGTAGAACATTGTTATTTTGAGGAGATGCAATAATAAAACTGCCAGCCTTTATAATAGGAACTGCGAGCAATCAATACAAAAAAAAAAAAAGCCAACTAACATATGGCTCTTTCTTCTGTCACTACAAAGCAGAAATAAAGACACTTCTGTTGTCCTTCTACAATTGATTTAGAAACTCAGATCACTTCTTCTCCTCTTTCACAGGGAAAGCCAACACATGTTACATAGCAGATTGCTTTAAAACTACCCATTTGTATGGAATAACTTAACAGAAAAGAAAAAAGTTCTGGCCCTAATAAATTGCATTTCATGCTTGGATTTCCAAGCATTTGTGCTATCTCACCCCTGCAACTAAGATAGCTGTTCCATCAGCTGTGCCAGGATCTAGCTTGAGGCTCTTGTAGATTTAACCTTTTCAAGCCACAGTGAAGAATCTAAGATTAGATACACAGTTTACCCTCAGATCTACTTTAAAATTATGCTACAGAGGATCAGATTATCTGTTCTACACCTGAGCAACTTTTCAAATAAGTGACTGTATGTGCAAGGTCAGACATATTCCATAGCAAATCAGACTTGACAGTGAAAGAGTAGATATTGGGGGAAAAAAAACAAACAAACAAACAAACAAACAAAACAAACTAGGTTTAGCACAATCCTTTGACTGGTAGCACAAGCCTCTAGGGCCCACATTTCACTTTCAAGCCCCAAAAGCACTTTACCTGCTACCTCACTTATTTTAAATCAAAGCAACCTGGCAATATCTGTAGCTCGTTAATGTTATCTCCAGCATCTGTGCTTCATTGCTCTTACATAAACCCTCATCCTAGGCCAGCTTGTATCTTATTAGATGCTTTACTAATGAGTAAGGTTGGTTGTATTTGTGGGGTGAGGAAGAGAAAGGGCTTTACTTAAGAAGACAGTGGGGGTAAATATGAATGTTTTGCACAGAGCTGCTGTTAATGGTCTGCTGTACAAAATCAAGGCTTTCTATAAGAAAATAGAAGCAAATCAGATTTGTTCTAGGTGTCTGAAAGCCTAAGCAGGCAAGTTATGCCTGTTACTATTGTATTACTTACTTAGCCTCTGCTGTATGGCCGCAATGGGGTCATGCAATAATCTGGTTATCAATAAGAGGCTGCTAACTTACTAGTGAGAATATCTTCTCAGACTATTATTTATTTTCTGACATGTTTCATCATTAAAAAAGTCCTTTTTGTACCGGTTCATCATCTACATATTTAGTGTCCTTGTACAAGAGCCTCAAGCTAGATCCTGGCACAGCTGATGGAACAGCTATCTTAGTTGCAGGGGTGAGATAGGGGTGAGTTGAAGGGGTGTGTGATGTGAAGGAGCAGCGAAGACTAAAAACCCATGAGGAGCCAGCAAAGGAGCTTTGAGTTGCAACGGGTGAGGAAGGATGTCCTTGACAGGTAATGTATCCCAGCCTGGTATGTGTGAAAACTACTTGCCTGTCCTTGAGCTTTCCAAAGGAAATATCTGGTGTTTGAACTGAGAGGCACCCAAAGCAATGTACCATGACTCAGCACCTGTATTTTTATGTCTCTGCAGAGAACTGTAGGGTCTGAATGCAGCTTATGCTGCTAAATTAGTTTGCTGTAAGTGTATGAAATCCTGTAGTGAACATATTTGTATTATGCTCACCTGTGTTGTATTTATTCTGTGGAAAAACAAAGGAACGCTGCACCTTCATAAGAAGTTAATCTGTTACCTGTGACCCTGTGGTCTGCTTCAGAAGCCATAGTTAAAAGCTCTGCCTTTAACCATGTCCTCTGTGTGGTGCGTGTTCAGCTTGTGCTGCTTTGTGCTTCTTTGTCTTCTGATTGCAGAGGGAACAAGAGGTGAGGGGGAAGCCATTGGGAAGTGTCACTAAGGAAGGGAAAATGCAATGTATTGGCCAGACCACCCAGTTGTCACCAACTTGGAAGCTGTCAAAATGTGACTATGGGATACTGTCACTGTGCACTGAAAAAAAAAAAAAAAAAAGGAAATTCAGTGTGTAGGAAGAAAACAATCTTGATAGTTAAAGGGTTTTATGAGATCTGAAAACTTTGAGGACCAGACGTAGCAGGATGTATAAACATGAATTTCTAAATAATGTCTGTCAAGTGTTGACGTCCTTATTTGAACCCCTACTGCTAGCTGAGAAAGCAGCACAAGATGTTTGCTGCCTACCCCTCCACCAGCACGCATGCACCTCCCATGCCCCCACTGCCTGTGTATGGTTGTTCTCTTTCTACTTCAGTTTAGATTTCTTTGAACTTCAGTTCTCATTATTTTTGGACTTGTCACTTTGTTTGGAAAGATTTATTTCCACTGTTCCTTCTCTGTTCTTTCCTTGCCTCTTCTCCTCTGGATGCTTTTTTGGCAAAGCCCATTGCTATTTTTCATGACTTTGTGTACTGTTTCAAAACAGTAAAATGTTTTTGAAGCAAGATGATCCTGTGTTGCTATGTTCATGCAGTAGCTCCTCCACCTCTGCTCCTTTTTAAAGGGCTTGTGCTGTACTTCTGGTTTTCAGTGTTCATTAAGAAAACATCTCGCTCTGAATTGTAGAACCTAAAAAAACCCCAAAAATCCGCTCTTCTGCGTGAGTACTTCAATGTTACTGAGTTTTTTTACTTCCCTTCATGACGTTAAGCCAGGTGTCTTTCTGTGATCACATCCTGGGTTTCATAGATATGACTAAAAAGGAGCAGTCCTGATATTTCTGTCAAGTTATGTTGAAATTGGCTGAAATTAGTGGTGGAAGGGGAACAGCTGGCCAGTGGCATCACTGAGTTGCCACTTCCTTTGGGCAGCAGGACTAAGACTAAAATGTTTATCCCTAATGTATTTTGGATCGTGTTGTACCATCCTAGAGACAACTGAAGAGATTTTATTTGGAAGTTGGAGACTAAGATCTAAATTTAATTTTGGTAGCTCAAAAATCATGCCAGTTTATAAATATACATGTAAATAAGTTTGATTGGCTGAAATGGTTTTGCTTTAGTGTTCTGGGGTGAGAGGTCTATATAAGGTCAGCAAGGGCAGAGCTGGCAGAGATATTATGCTGCAGTTTAATTCTCTTGTGTCTGCAGGACCCTACAAGCAGCTTTTGAAAACTCTTCACTTTACTCAGTGTGTTAAATGATAGCAATAAACTTCTGATGTCCAGAGTATTTGGAGAAGCTGCCTCTGCACACTTATCTGGTATAGCCTGAGTGTTAATTTTGTATTGGATGGGGCATAAAGCACATACAGTTCTGTTCTCTGCTTATATTAGCAATAAAAACAACTATTAAAGTAAGGCTTCTAGAGCTAACACTTGTGCTTTTCAACTCCATTTTTCTTAAATTCAGGTTTCTTAAAGAAAAGTCTCTCACTTTTCTGCCAGTCTCTTTTTTTGTTGTATTCAGAACTGCTTTTTGAAGTGCTGAAGCAGCAACACAATGCTGGCCCGTGGTAAGGGCTTAAACAGACTCCCAGATAAGATCATAGAATCATTTCAACTGGAAGAGACCCTCAGGATCATTGAGTCCAACCATAACCTAACTCTAGCACTAAATCGTATCCCTAAGAACCTCGTCTAAATGCCTTTTAAACACCTCCAGGGTTGGTGACTCTACCACTGCCCTGGGAAGCCTGTTCCAGTGCCTGACAAAACATGCATTGGATGAAACACAAACATTAAATAAAAATTGGAAAATAATCATGGTATGTACTCTTCAGTGCCAAACAAACTGTAAGAGAAGTATCATTCTGTTTTATGCTAGGGGATATCATACATGCCAAGAGTGCGTATTCACCACTTAGACAGGAGATTTGTCTGTGGTGGAACTCTTACTGACTTTGGGCCTCAGTTCTCTCATCTCAAGAAGACAAGGATCTTAACCTGCATTATAATGACCTCCACCAACACTGTGTTTTCATATTTTATTTGATGTTCTAGGCACTGTAGACTTCACATTTATAAGGTGAAAAAGGAACTTTCTATTAGCACTGCATGAACGGCATAAAAAAATCTTCTACTAAGTGTCCTTTGTGGAGTCCAAATCTAGATGAAAAGACTTGGAAGTGATGGAGACTTCACTTTCCCTTACTGAATTGCTTGGATGGCTACAAAGACCTTAGTCAGTAGACTTAAGTGCAGCCTGATGACTGGTAGACTGATAGCACACTGGAAATACATATCCATAGCTTTCCAGAGATGAGGAACTGAGGGATCCTTGTGAGTCTTTGGGGACAGCATTGTGCAGAAGGAGAGTAACTCCCTGACCTGGATCTGTAATGGATATCAGTGAAGGGCATTTGAATGGCAAATTCAGGACCAGGAAAGATCTCAGGTCATAACATTGTGTTCTCTGCAGAGAACATAATACAGTCCTGTCTGGGAAGATCTAATGCTTCTTCCAACAGTAACATTTTCTTCCATCTTTTGTTCCATTAGAATACTTTACAAGGACCTTGTTCCCCTCAGTTATTTTTAAAATTTCTCCACACTTTCCACCTGGCATTCTTGTGAGCCAGTTTATCCCTATGCCTTTCTCTGAGCCAATGTTGGCTGAAATACCTCTTTCTACCTCCTGATGAATTACTTGAGTCTACTACTAAATAAAAGTTTAACTCCACTTTTAGTAGGTTATCTCCTGCACCTGCTTCATCTGGCTTGAATGGGACTAGCCAGAACTGTACACTCGGGTGTGACAAGTATACAGTTTAGGAACAGGGGTGTGAGGGCAACTTGGGAGAAAATGGTAGATTCACCCCCTTTTGGTGGAAAGGGATATCTCAAAATCAGAGCAACTCTGTCAACATTTGTAGTTCTGTTGCAATTTGAACCAGACCCGCGTACATCTGCAAAAATAATTTGTGCAGCAGCCACTGGAGGGGTAATAAAGATTTTTTTTTTTTTTTTTTCTTAAACCAGTCATTGGTAGAATGAATGGATTCTGTCAAAAGAGTCCCTTATATCCTGTATTAAAAATAAGCATGTCTCACTTCAACTTCTGCAAGACACAAATGCCCCAATCATTTCCCCTTCCTTTTTGGAGCTCAGAGCACACTTTCAAGGGCAAAATAAAGAAGTCCAAATTCTAGCGAGACCTATGGAATGCAGCTTGCAGTGGGTTTTATCCAGAGGGTCTTCAGGCAACCAGGAATTTCCTCTGAAAAGTGAAAAACAACTCTCCTCTAACAAAATAAATTAAAATAAGCTGAAGGTGAAAGTGTTGGAGTTTGGAATGGGCTGCCTTAATGGTCTACAGGGACAGAAGCTGTGAAAGGGGAGAGGAACTGGTGTCCATCACTGCTGTTAAAGGCTTTCTCCTGTTAGTTCTCCATGTTGTGTGCAGTTTGTAGCAAAAGCAGCTCCAGCCCCAAGTGAATGAATCTAGTCCCAGAGACACACCTGTGTCTCTGGAGAAACGTCCACAGGGCTCAGACTGCAAATGGTGTGGCTGTAAGTGTAAGTGTATAGGCACTGTAAGTGAATAACTAATGTGAGACCAGGCAGAGGCACCTTCTTCTGGGGCACAGGCTTTCCACAAACTACTGATGGCTGTCACCCAGGCTCAAAGGATCCTGCTGTGCCACAGAGGAACAGGAATGTGTCTGACTTTACCAGTGGAGTGTCTCCACTGCATCAGCTAAAGCTTTTGGACCTAATCCCTCTGAGAATCCCCATTTCAAGAACTTCAGAGATCAGGTTTGTGGTCTCTTCCAAGGTTTCTATTGCAGAGGAGGAGTAACTCTGGTCTTGAAGGAAGGTGTGGACTTGTATGTAGTTGTTAAGGTAGCTTGCCTCTAAACACCATACAGATTGTCCTGATCAGTTTGTCTTTCTCTTGTGCATGGCACTGTTTGCGGTTCAACATCCTCAGTCCTAGGTCTTCTGACAGGTATCCACTTTTTGTGTGCTTGCAGCGTGGGAAGTTGGCCTGTTAAGGCTTTTAACATGATGAGCCCAACAACACCAAAATAGCAGGATAGCAGGTGATTAGTATAAATGTTTTTTAAAAGGCTACTTTATATCAAAGGTTCTTTGGAGCGGCAGAAGAGGGAAAGAACCTCTTCTTGAGCATCACCTGCAAGCTATTCCCTGTTGTACTGTGCTTATAGCTCTGTAGATGATGTGTGGGTTGGCTGCATGTTTGCCCTCCATGCCCACCCTCTCCTCCAGCACTCAGGGCAGTATCTGCCACTCTCTCATCCGGACGTCCTGTCTTTAGTTTATTTCTAGTCAGCTGCAGGGAGAAGGGAATCCTGTTGGTTAGCTTGTGTTTGGCAGAGCTTGTTTCAATTCTATTTGATTTTGCTCAGCTCTCGTAAAGTTGATCCCGAAGGGCCCTGTACATTGCATCAGCTTGTTGCTTGCTTTCAGCTTCCATGCTTTTGCTTGCAGGCAGGCAGTAACCCAAGAGCAAAGTCAAACAAACTAGGCTACCAGGAGGCCAGCCAGAGGCTGTTCTTGCAAAAGAAATTTCACCCATCTTACCCAGAAAAGGGTGGGGAAAGAGACAAATTCTCCATTAAACTGCTGGCAAAGGGACACCCTGAGTACTCCCCTCTCCCTTTTGAAAACAAATAGAAATAATTTCTTTCTGTTGTGGGGTTGGAGGGACCTGTTATGGACACAAGTATTTTGCTGCTTGTAGTTTCAATCCAAACTTAAGCTGTTGGTGTTTCAGGGCTATGTAACAGCCAAAACAGAAAAAAAACCCACAGCATTTAACAGTAAAGCTGCAAAATTATTTATAAGTTAAGGAAAGCCAGATGTAAAGGTGTCCTGGTCAAGCTTCGTTCAACTTTTTTTTTTTTTACATTATCACAGCCTTCACTTGAAATAAGACACATGGTCTTTTTTGTATTTATCTAATGTGTTGAGCCTGTTCCTCTTCTTGTCTCAGTAGATATTAACAGAAGAAGAAATGGGAGCACAGGTGATGTGGCACTGTGTTGCAGGTAGACAGCAACGTTCTCCAGCAGCCTGTGCCAGAAAGCCCCGCTCAGCTGTCGACATGCAAAGCAGCAGCATGCTCGCGAATGACAGCAACACGGGGATCAGAGCATGCTTATTGCGTGTTGAGCTGCCTGAGAATTCAGCTGCTGAACACCGACAAATATTCTATTACACCTGTGGACTATTTGATGTTTACAACTTGACCATAGTTATGTAGATTTTTGTTTTTCACGTTGATGGTACAAGTGCCATCTTTGAGACCAGAGCAATCTTTCTGTGAAGTTTTACACTCCTATTCTAAGCATAGGCACTACCATTTTTGAATGGAACTGTTGTTAAGTTGTTTATTTCTTTCTTCACTTGGACAAAAGGATGTATTTTTTCACTTTTCCTTAGGAGTCAGACTGTTCTAGCTGAAACTTCAAAGAAAATCATTCTGAAGCAGATGCTGTATCATGGAAAACTTCAAGTTGAGCCATTTCAGTGTGATAGCTTCAAAAGCGATGGTAAAGCAGAGGCCTTTCTGCAAGAAAAAATTTTTAAATGCTATCTGCATTGCCTACACTTACAAAATGTGAGTTTATAGTACTTTTTAGGAAACTATGTGCAAGTGTTTTCCCTTTCTTTCTAGGAGCAGCATCAATTTCACCCCAAATCCTGCCACCGGTTGACAGCCAGCTGAATATGAGCCAGCAGTGTGCCAGGTGGCCCAAAAATGCCAACAGCATCCTAGCTTGTATCAGGAATAGTGTGGCCAGCAGGACTAGAGAAGTGATCGTCCCCCTGTATTTGGCACTAGTGAGGCTGTGCCTCCAAGACTATGTTCAGTTTTGGGCCCTTCACTACAGGAAAGACATTGAGGTGCTGGAGAGAGTGCAGAGGAGGGTGATGAAGCTGATGAGGGGTCTGGAGCACAAGTCTGATGAGGAGTGGCTGAGGGAGCTAGGGCTGTTCAGCCTGGAGAAAAGGAGACCTTATCGCTGTCTACAACTACCTGAAAGGAGGTTGTAGCATGGAGGGTGTTGGTCTGTTCTCCCAGGTAACAAGATAAGACGAAATGGCCTCAAGTTGTACCGGGGGAGTTTCAGTTTGAATATTAGGAAAAGTTTCTTTACAGAAAGGGTTGTCAGGCATTGGAACAGGCTGCCCAGGGAAGTGGTTGAGTCACCATCCCTGGAGGTGTTTAAAAGATGCATAGATGAGGCTCTTGGGATGTGGTTTAGAGGTGGACTTGACAGTGTTAGGTTTACAGCTGGACTCAGGTCCTAAAGGTCTTTTCCAACCAAGATTCTATGATTGTATTGATTTGTATAGAGGGTCAGGAGCTCAAGAACTCTGAACTTCTTCAGGGGTACTGAGGACATTTAGAGACAACCTTGCTGCTGCCTGCAAATTCAGGAAAGACAAAGGTCTTCATCCCTCAGTTTTCAGGAGGCACCAAAAGGTGATGTTAGGATGAGAACACTCAAGTGCTTTCTTCAGACCTTGGCTGTGGCTCGGTGGCCTCCAGCAAGTCCTGTGAAAGCAATGTGTCTGAGCACTCCCCGCCAGCAACCTGGAGCTCTTCGCAGTCCTGTCATCTCTGCTTGGAAAATTGCTTTGGATTTGCTTCCTCAGAAACTTTTAAAAGCTCCATAGAGACTGTAAATCCAATGGCTCAAGTCAGCAAACCCACACTGCTCATCCATTCCCAAACACATTGCTCATTTTGAAACAGAAAATGGAACTAAGAGCTTTCCTTTAGTATATGTATATATATAAATGAAAAAGTGAAGGAAACAGGCATTTGAGGCAAGCCAAAGATGTTTTTTGACTTTTATTGCCTCTGCTTGAATCAAACAATTTAGACTAACATTATTCTTTCCAATATATGAGTATACTACTGCCATGACTCATTTATGACACAGAGAGCATGTGAGGGTCACATGCCTTAGAGCCCATCACCCATTGGGTCTCTGCTGTCCGACCCAAAGAAAGGCTACCAGCCATTATTTTCTTTGTCTTTATTCTCATGGAAACAGAAAGTGGATTTGAGGTGAAACATCTGGTTTGTTTTGGGTAGATGTTATTTATCTCTTCTTTTCCTTTGGCTTTTTAATGTTTTATTCTTTTTTTTTTTCCTAAACTTTTTCCCCTTTTTGGAATAAGGGCTTTATTTGAAGCCCATTGGATTTTTCCATCGGCTCCAGCAAGACCTTGGATCAGGCCCTAGATACAGATATGGATTTCTTTCCACACTCTTTTGTATCTGTCCTTTTGTGATCCCTGGTGGAAATGCCTTGTTCATTTGCTGAAGTCTTCACCGTATCCCTGTCTAGTGCATTTGAAGGTATGTTTCCTCTTTTATTAATGTTCCATTCATGCCAGCAACATCCCAGGTATTATACAAACATTTTGGCAAGCAGGGAAGGGAGGTAAAGTCTTCACAGGAGACAAAGGTCATGGTAGATTGAGGGAAAAAGGCTACAACACTAATTCTAACATATTGCAGCAATGCCAGGGATATTTCAGTTGCATGCAGAAATACAGATGAGCCTGCATTTTATTAAAATTTCTACCAGACCATTAAGAGCTCAAAGTATGTGAGAAATTCTCTCTTCCAAACATACATGGGATCTACCAATTGAACAAGTTCCCAAAGGATGTGCTCATGGTCCAAGTGACCAGGACACCGGCATTACAGACTGAACTTGTTCCTTCCCAAACAGCAGGCTTTGGACAGAAGTTTTAGGGTTTAATACCAGCACCACTGGTTGATAGTCTCTGGTATATGATGTGCCTACAAACCTAGGCCTGAAGAAATCTTTCTTTTGCTGCAAACAATGGCATCATCTATGTATTAGCAAAAATAAATCTTGCATGTCTGGTATTCAGAAAGGCTTTCTACATCCATTATTTCTACTGGAAGACACTGATTCTACTCAGACGCTAGCTTCCAGCCAAATTTGGCTTAAATTTGTATTGGCATTCAGTAGATAGTAGATCAGATGGACAACCTCTTAGACATGTATCACTCTGACCATACAAGCATTCCTTTTCTAGGGAGAAAAAAAAAGAAAAGCTTAAAATACAGGTATCTCACTGGATATATTAGTTTGAAACCCAATGTTGTTGAATGCATTTTGCGTCTTGCTCAAGTTTTCCATCTGTCCTATGCCCACACACACACCTCACTGTGGCTGCTTTGGGAAAGGGTCTGCAGCTGAGCAGTTCACCTCTGTCCTCCTTCCTCCCTTCCTTCTTAATTTATGAACCTGCAGAGAAGCCAATGTTATTTTAAAAGTCTTTCTACTTGATTTTGATTACGCTGGTTCTTTCACTATCTGAGAAGTAAGCTTAGGGTATAACCCTGCATTTACACACATTACTCTTAGTTCTGCTTTCACTTCATCTGTGCAAGTTTTTATTTCTGTGCTCTTTCCCATTAGTCAGGTCCTCATTGTCTCCACTCCCCAAACACCAAAGCAAAGTGTCCATATGGTTTCTCTTTACCTTCAGAACTGACCTGGGGGCAATTTGGTCTAATTTAGCAGAACTGACTGTCAAAACCAGACTTGGTTTCCAAATCGGTTATTAAAATTCTCTTCCAGGAGGCTTTTCTCTGTGTGCTGGTTCACTCATATGGTATCTCTTCCTCTTTCTACTTATTAAAAGTAGCTCTGAAGTCTTGAGCCCCATTCCATCAACTCCAGCTTTTAGCCTTATTCCTGAATCCCACCTTCTCCTGGTGAGCTAGTATATGCTTGGCCAATGCCGTAAACCCACCTTCACTCATCTGCACATGGTGCCTCCATTCTTTTTCCTCTTCATGTAGCCAAGCCATTTCTTATCTGTGCTAGCCTTATTCAGGGATCTAGCTTACATGGCTTCTCTGGAGGTTTGACTAATCAGAACAGTCCCTTACAGCCTTTAAAGAAATCTGTTGGTTGTATAACTACTCCTGATTTCACAGACACGTTCCTGAAAGCAGCATTGGGACAAATAGCCAGTAGGACTACTTGCAGGTTTTGCTACTCTTCTCCATTGCCAGGCTACCAGTGTACAAAGAAGGAAAATTATGATGATCTTCTTCAATGTTATTTAACTCAGTGGGAGTAAATATTTTCATAATATTCTGCCCTCTCTTCCTTGCCTGTCAGCATAGCTGAAGCCTGCAGGAAATTTCTAAAGCATGTGAAAAGATCAGATACATTTTTACATAAGCCTTTGGTTTATTCACTAATTTATTTGTGCAGACTGCAGGATTTCCCTGCCTTTCTCGGTTTGACCCAGGTAGACCAGATCACAATAATTGAATCCTAAATTATACAAGCTCACAAGCTATTGTGGAAAGAGTTATCAGAAAGCAATGGCTGGAGCTGGCTTGCCAGATACAGTCATAGGAAAGCCCTTTCCCTGGGCAATGCTATTTGATTGCCTAGAACTAGGCACTGTATCCCTATGGTCTCTGAGGTGGGACATCCACAGGAGTGCTCATGAACATCTGGTTTTAGGAAACTAGCAATTTCCATCTTGTTGCTGTCAATCAAGACACTTATTTAAAAATAACCTCACTCTTTCTTGGCTTTAAGTCCATCTGCTTTCATTTCCTATATTGAAAAGATCCAACAGGAGGAAGTGGGTGGTCATCCAGCTAGAAACACCACCATGTTCTCACACCCTCTGGCTGTTTCCTGAGATCCTCACGAGCATATTGCCCAAAAGTGACCTCCAGAATGCTTATGTGCTGGTAGGGATTAAATGTTCAGGCAAAACGTGTGAGCAACAGATGAGACTGTAGTGTATGAAGCTGTTCTCCAAGGACATTCTTCCACTCGTCTCTTGAACAAGATCTGAACCAACATCTGGACCAGGATTTTTGTCACATGACTTCAAATATGCTGACATTTTACTTCAGTGACACATTCTGATACCCTTTCAAAATGAAGCACCTACCAAATGAGGGTTTAATTTAGATTTAAGATCGTATTTATTGTCTATTAATAAAGTACTACATAATAACCCAAACCACATTTATTGAGGCTGTTGTGATTATGTAACGTGCTATTATGTTTCTAATACTTAGCTGGCACTATTCAATTACATATGAATTAAAGAAGTTTCCTAGTTTACTAAGGCGCCAGAAGTTGTTCTCAGCATGGATTTGGTGTTGGTAACCAGAGAAACCTCATGCTCTGGAGATGAGGTTTATCCTAGGTGACAGCTGCCCACGTTTTTGCCTTATCTTATGTTCTCATTCTTGACTTGTAAAGATCTTCTTGAAAATGGGAGACCAGGAAAGGAAGAGAGCAGGGGTTCAGGAACAGGAGGCTGAAGAGACTGGCCCAAGACAACACAGCGGGAAGTCTGAGGTGGACCAACATGTGAACGTGGGTCTCTTGACGTTATTATTTCTTTTCACGTAGCCTGGTGCTGCAGGTGGAAGTCCTGCCCCTGCTGCTATTCCTTACCCCAGGGAATCTCTTAACCACCTGTTCAGCGTTCCCCTGTGGTGTGGGACTCTGATTTTACAAAACAAATCAAAAACTTTGAAAGGGCTACTTTTTTTTCATCCTAATGTGGAAAGGGAACATTTAAGAAATCCTAGTTTCATGGGGTGAGAAAGTTGTTCCACTCTCTACTCTAGAGCAGATTGATAAAAGACTCATGATAGCAATTGAATGCTGGGGGGATTTTTGATCTGTGCAGCTGTGCATAATCCTTACTATTTTTACAAGTCATTGGAGGCATTTGGTTGGGTCAACATGGTAAGAAATCTGGACCTGAAAGTGAAACAAAGTGTCTATCAGAGGGGCCAGCTTTTAATTGGAACCTAAATTTAATTTTAGAGGAAGAAGAAAATAACACATTTCTAACGAGATCCAGGGCACTCCAAAGAGCAGCCTGCAAGTAATGTTTGAATTAAAAAGTGCTGTTTAAAAAGACCTGTTGTAAATGACTTCTTGATATAGTAGGTAGATAAAGGCACTTGAGCTCATGCCTCACAAATGAGAAACCATATATAAAACATGCAGATGACTTAAAGTAAGATTTTGAGAGTAGTTTTAACTTTAACCAGGAAAAGCTGATTTTTTGAACTGTTCTGGGAAGCTAAAGGTTTTTCTCCTTTTCTTTTTGGAAGGGGAGTATCTTTCTGTGAAAGTGGAAAGCAAGGACCAATTTTTATTAGATGCTTTCAATTAAAAGACAAATTGAGAAGGATTTTTAGTTTTGGTTTGATTTCCTTTTTTTTAAAAAAAAAAGGTTAGAGTTCTGCACATTGAAATAATTCGGGCTGTTCAAAACATAGTACAAATGTTGGTAATTATAAATGAGCTTTTAGAAGTGGCAGTGATGATTTTTTTTTAGGTGGTCTGTTCAAACGAGGTGAAACCTTGAGCTCAGGTTTTGATCTTTAAATAGTCATTTGAGGAAGGAGGTTTTATGCTTTGTGCATGGCAACAGCCAGAGGATGAGGGCAGGGGAAGAAAGGATGGTGGGCTCCTGCCTCTGCCTTTTCCAGCACGCAAGACCCTGGGGACAACCTGGGAGGTGGAGAGGGATGCAATGACCCTAAGAGGACCAAAGCCAGGCTTCACTCTCTCAAAGACAAAGGGAAGCAGAGACAAGAGGTTTTGCTTTCGTATTTCACCAAATGTACTTAAACCCTAAAAAAAGCTGGAAGTTTTTTTGAATGAGGGAGGAAGATGGTTTTCCTTCTTCCCTCCCCCTCTTTTATTCTTAACTTACGGTCTTAACTGATTTGCTCAATGTAATTTGCCTTGAAGTCAGACATCTCAACAGAAAAATGATGGCATGGGAGAGGATGCAGGCACCCCTGTAGTGTGCTAGTGTGGTAATTAAAATTAAGTCAGGGTTAAAGGGATTAGTAACCAAGTACAAGAGGTAAAACTGGGTGACAAATAGTTACAAATGCCTCTTTCTTTTTCTTCAGCTGCAGCTGCAAGACTGAATAAAATAACCAAATCTGTTGAAATCAGACATTTCAGGACAGACACCAGCTCTCTAGGTAATCAGGGTAATACCTGTGTCCATACCACACATCAGATCACACTTAGATTTTTTTAGCTGAACAGCCCCCAAGCCCAATATGAGTGGGTCACCTCCATGCGAGGGAGCACAGCACAACCACAAACTCAGTGAACTAACAGATTCACAGTCACATCTTTTGCATCTGGGTGACTTTGTCCCTGCTCTGCATGTAAAGGAAGAAGGTTAAATATGGGGGAGCAGAAGGAAGGAAGTGAGACATGGAGAAACCATTTTTTTGCCTTCCCTCTAGCCTATATTGGTGGATAATGAAATTTTTCAACTGATTAGATGCCCCATTGGTTGGAAAATTTTGAAGCAATCTTGCAATTATATCACAAAACCTCAGAGTCATGTACATTCAGCCAAATAGAGAAAACAAACTGTTAGCAAAAACAGAGAAAGAGAGAGGAAAATAAAAATTTAAAAAAAAAAAAAAAAGAGAGAGAGAGAAGAAAAAAAGACTATTTATATTGCAATAGTGGTCCTAAAAAATGGAAAAGAAAACACAATGGAAACTTTTCTGCAAACAATTAAAGGAGGGGGAGAAAGGCTCGGGATGGGACTGGTGTTTCAGGATAAATATAGACTTTATAACATAGTAAGAGCTGTTTTTAGTGGGCCTTAATTGAAACTACATTGCTTGCCCCTCTGCTGCTGCGTCTCAGTGCTGCAGTCCGTGAGAAAAAGAGAGACTGGGTGACTTTCCTAGTAAGGGACTGAGACATCTCACTGGAGGAAACAATGACTGGCAATGCTCATTGCGAGCACTTGGGGCACTTCTGTAAACAGGGGCATGGTCTTGTGCTCTGCTCCACGCCACAGTGTCTCTGCTTCTGACAGACACTGCGCAGCCCCCATCTGCTCCAGAAGCTGTCAGACACAGATATAGTTTTGCTAAATGAAGCCACTTGCCTGAATTAATACTTTTTCTCTTTCCCTTTTCTAATAGGAGGGTTTCTTGCTCCTCTTGGTGACAGTATGAAGGAAAGCACTGCTTTTGTGCACCCCAAATCATCTAGATAAGGACTCAGAAACACAATATTTTCATTAGTAGGAAGACAGAGCAATTTAGGGGGTGAAGTCTGACCCCACTGAAATCTCTATGGCATCTTTTCAGTCTTGGGGGTTAGAAAATGACCTCAGCATTACCAGCCTCTCTGTTAATAGCCTTCTTCCTTTTCAGCTGCGCACCCTCTCCCCAGGGTGCAACCAAAATGTGGTGTCTCTGGGAATGGCCTTCCATGTGAAGGCTGAGATGACGTCTAAAAGGGAAAACGTGTGCAGTGGTGGGCGAAGGGTGCACATAGCAAGACAATCAGAGGAGGATCAGCTGCAGCTCAAGAAGGGGCAGGTGTCTGCAGCATGCTCTGCAAGAAGCTGAGGACCACATCAGCTTCTCAGAATCCAGGATCCTGGCTTAATCTATTAGCCAGTGATGGAGCCACTCACAAATTAAGATCTGAGATCCAGAATCTGGTCCAAGCCCACCTAATTATTCTTCCTTTCCCACTTCGAATGGACTTCAAATGAATTTTAAATCCTGTTCCACTGAGGACAAGCAAAAAGAGATAGACCAGGATGAAGTGGGCAGAGGAATTAAAATAAATATTAGCATATTGCTGGCACATCTGAATGCAAAAAAAAAAAAAAAAAAAAAATTGAGGTGATCCAAAGCATAAGGTGAATCTGACCTAGCAACTTGCTGAATTGCTTTGCCTTATCCCCATCCTGATTGTGACAATTGGTTTCTTCCTACAGAGGGACTCCATCCCACCCTTCCTGTTGGGGTTTGAAATGCTCCGCTGGTTTTGATGTCTCAGTACCTTGCTATTAATGGAAGGAAAGTATCTCTTCCCCTTGGCACCACAGACCTGTGAAATTCACTAAGAACTGGAAATGTTTTTATTAGTTGATTTTATTTTTTTCCAAGATAAAAAGAAAATATTTAGCAATTCCATGCTTGTTTAGTGCTGTGGTTTGATCTGGTTCCCCAGAAAAGTGAGGGCTGTTCCTTGGATTCTGCAAAGCCTCCTGGGGTGAGAGGAAATTGGTGGCTCTTTGGGAGCTTCTCGGAATGTGAAATGCCATTGAACACTGGCTTTCTGTCTTCAGATGTTTGGGATCTCTGGAGTCTCAAAGGCCCAGGGAGTGCCAGGGTAGGATGGACAGTTAAATGGGTTAAAAAGGGGAACTCATTAGAAGCATATTCAGAGCAGAAACTGCAAGAGAACAGTTACATTCTTTGCCTTATTCTTTACATAAATTTTGAGAGTCAGTGGAAAAAACAGACTGTCACAGGGCTGGATCCAGGCCTGGCAGGCTCAGAGCTATGTTTTTGTTTTGCTTTCCACCAAACACTCAACACCGCAATTTTATCTTCTTTTCTTGTAGGGAATAAAATTGGATCAAACAAAGACCTCTTCACCCATCAGTTCTCACTGTGCCACTGAGTCTTTTACAAAATTTAGGTACCAGCAGGAGCAGAGCTGTTTTATGAGAACTATTTGCCTGGTCTCTGGATGGTTGTAGGCCAAATCTGTCCCACAACACGGAAAATCAATGCTGAGCTCTAATCTGCTCACATTGAAGAACCAGGACCCTTACCAGACTCTTCCGAGTTCTCTGTTTGGATAATTAACTGAGAATAAACTTTGGCCTACTCTTTCTTGGTCTAGGAGTGTTTCACCCCTGTGTAGCGATCCGCATGCCATTTTAGACATACATTAAAGGCTTAGTTAGTGCCTTTTGCAAAATGGCAAGTGTTCCTCAAGATCTGATCTTCATGCCTGTGCCCAGAAAAGTCCTCATGTCTTCTGGTCTGGATGTTTTTCTTTTCTGTTGTTGTTTGGGGGGGGCTTTTGATTTTTTTGCTTTGTTTCATTGTTTGGTTTTAGTTTTTCTGTTCTCCTCAGGACAGTCACTACTCACAGTATCCAATGTGGAACAGTTTAGTTTGGGGACCTCAGACTCACATCAAGCAGAATGGGAATCCATTCTTGAGGTTGAACTCTCTGGAGTCTTTTTAGTGATCAAAGGGGTCATTTATGCAATATGGAAAGAGATCCATTGAGGAAAAAATATCTACATGCCTGCAAAGGAGAGCAAAAATCCCAGAAAGCTGCACACACAAATGTTTTTCTTTATATATTCAAAATCTAGCCATGAAACCGGTCTGAACTGACAACTTTGCATGAGAAACCTTTGCCACTAATCACTTGCAGCGTAAAACTAAAAAAAGGTTGTAGAAGAGTCCAGCCTCTGCTCTGTTACAGACTTAGGTGGTTCTTTCATCCATTTACATTGCTTTTTGTGGGATCACTTCAGCACAGTTAAGAACACTTCCTTTGACCTATGCAATTTATATCAAAAATTTTTTGGTTATAAAACCAAACTGAGCACAATTCCATTTTTAAGAATTAAATCCTTCAATTACCCATGTACAAATCCCCAGTAAAGGTTTTGGCTTTACTGCTCAAGCCTTTATAACCCACAGAGGAGAGCCTGCACATAAAAAACTATGAAAATTAATGAACATGGACCTGCAGCAGTGAGAAAGTTGGAATTCATGCTCTTCGGGAACTTCCAGCATGTCAAAACTTATTCTAAGCTGAAACAAGTACTTTCAACATAATAAATTTGCACAAAAAATGAAATCTCTGATAATTTCTGCTAAGAATTGCCAATACTTTCATTATTCTTGAATAGAAATGAGACTGGAGAATTACCTATATTGCAATGTTTCCTTTTGTTTGCTAGATTTGACATGTGCTCAGTTTGTCCGAAATTCAGTTAATATGGAACATTTTGTGAGGGTCTCTATTTTGGCTTTGTAGTTAAAAGGCCAGAACCCCAAGATTTCCCTATGGGTTCAACTTTTTGTCCAAATTACCTTTCCCATACAGCACTAGATTCACATGAGTATCCAACACAGCACATAATTCTGGCCAAGTTCATGTTATTTCTTTGAATCTGCAGTCCTCCAAAGGACCATGGGCCCATAGTATAGAGAATAGTGTTGTGAATTATAACTCCCAAAAGGCAACGCTCATATAAGGAAAGTAAGCTGAATGCCATGGTGAATCAAGACAAAAATTCATTATTTTGTATAAATAAAAAGGAAAACCAAGCTTTTCAGAACTTGAGTTGCATTTCATTTGGATTGCAACACTTGATTTTGCATATACTCCGATTGTGATTTTGAAAATTCTTCACTTTGGAAAATCGGTTTGGTGGAAATTGCCATTCCTGTTGGAAACTTGCACCAGTGTACACCTCCTGACCATGTCAGTTGTTGGTAGATGACTCCTGCACTCTGGCAAGGACAAGCGTAATCCAGCACTTTTGGTGAATCAACACAGGCAGGAAAAAAGGAGCTGGAGGAAGTTAGCTGCTATAGCCAAATGTCACCAGTAAAAGTATGTAGGGCTGTTAGTCATCCAGAATCACTTCCCTTTCTCATCCTTTCCCCGCCAGCCCTATGTCCTTTCTGCTGATGGACAACTGCTATCCTAAATGTTCTCTTACTCCACAGCACATTAGCAGGAGTCCCACTGATACTAGGGGAGGATGCTCTCATGTAGAGAGGAGACTGAAACCAAAGAGATTTCTGAGAAAGAAGAACAGAGCTTCCCAGTGTACTTACTCTATTACAGAGCAACAGGCTGCATTGCAGTAGATACATATTCCTGTATTAGCCAGAATTTAAGTCTTCTGTTGCACCTCAGTGATGGTCTGCAGGCCAGATCCTCAGTGGGTACAAAACAGAGAACCACTTGGTTACACTGTTTGAAATGAGAGAACTGTCCCTTCTCCTGTGGTATTCATTGCACCTGTTCCTGTTATGCATTATACCCCAAAGCATCAGACATTGTCCAAAACGCCACCAGTAAGGATTTCTGTCCTAATCCAGCCCACAAAGTCAAGAGCTCAGGAAGTGAATAAAGTCAACTGTGCAAATGCATTTTGCAGGCCACAAGGAAGGAAAAAAAAAGGGTTCATGGAGCATACTTCAGTTGTCATTGGTGCTTCTGGCAACCTTCTTCTCCTACACATCATCATCACTGGAGAGACAAAACCCAGGCTCCCTGTTGCATACACAAGAAAGGGAGACTTCCCTTGTGCATCGTTTCGCTGTGAGCTGTACGTTTCTGAAGATTTCTACTATGATCTCTTACAGTCTGCTATCACACCCTTCAGCTTAATGAAATGGAATGGTACAAATGCTCTCTGGACATTTCACTGCTGACAGTTACCCACGGTTTGTTTCAGCTGTTACAATACAGCTATTTTATTGTCTTTTTTTTTTTTTTTTAATTTCTCTTGTACAATTTCATGACTAACTATGTGTAAAATGGAAGGAATTTGACCATCCTTTTTTCATCCAGTTGGACACAAACTAGACTGGTTTCTTTAACTCACTTTTCAGCTGGCAGGGCTTGCTTTCTGTTTTCTTTTAAATGTCAGAAAAGGTTAAATAGGCTCTTCAAATCTGCAATAGATTTTGAAGATCTCTGGGGGTAAAACCTCCACAAAAGAAACGGTTTATACTAGTTCAAACAATAAATTCATGTTCAGAACCTGGAAGGCAAGAAAAACAAGCCTAAAACATGTCTTACATAAAAAGGATTTTTTTTTTAAACCTAATCTCCCCGTATGATGAAAAGGAGGGTTTGAATTTCTCTGTCTGTCTTGATTTTTTAAATTTGATTTATATTACAGTTATATATTACAGCTTCAAAAATACACACGTGGATAAGGGAGCTGGACTCCAGAAAGTGATTCCCACCACTTTCCTGTGTTTGACAGGTCTCCTGCTTTGCCACAGGCCTTTCAAAGGGATCGAGGCCCTAGCTGGCCTGCCACATCTCTCCTCACTTGAAACAGAAAGCAAACACAAACACTGGGTCTAAGACGCTTACAGGAAAGTTGGCGAGGACTTGGGCTTTCACAACTTGCTGAAAAATTCAGCGTTCTTCATACCAGTGCAATGAGGTACCACCTCAACTCAGCATTCGCCTGGCATGTACGATCTTTAACTTGGGAAAAGGGCAGGAGAGGAGACAGTAAAGAAGTGCTTGGATCCGTGGAGCGGCCTATTAGACAGATCATCTCAAGTCACTTTTATTTTGAGATCTGTAAGATGAAACCTTGTGCAGGACTGACTGAGGATATACAGAGATTTTGAAGAGTGGCATTGTGTGTTATGTGACTACGGCCTTCTACTTTTAAAGTCCAAATATAGTCCACACTAGCATACAAATATACACTAATACCAAATTCCTGCTGAATCCAATATAGCCTGCCTTTTGCTACTGCCAGCTACATGGAAATTCAGGGTGACCATAGTTTTAAGCTTCTTTGGATGCATCTTCTTTTGTTTCTCACTGGTAGTATTGTTCATGAGTAAAAAGGCAAATTTTGGCCAGCCAGGTGTAACAACTTCTGCAAAACAGTGACAAGTTTGGATTTGTTGCACAGGCAGTGGGTACATGGCAGATGTCTCATGAGGCAAAGCTTCCCTGATGACTTGACCAACTGCAAGTGGACCCCAAGGCAGATGAAGCTTCAGGTTTCCCACTGCAAATGGAAAAGTTGGGGTGGGGCATTAAAACTGGAGAATTCCTCAGTGCCATCATCACTAACTGAAGTTACTGATGACTGGTGACTCCTGTCTGCTCTGTTCCTCACCTCACTACAGAGAAGCCAAGCCCTATGCTCGAGCTCCAGGCAGGAGCTGGGGTGGTGTGCAGTGGAGGGGAGCGCAGGGGTGTCTGAGCAGAGAGAGATCGCATTACCATCACGCTAAGCCCCTCACCTCAGCACTCCTCCTGGTGCCAGGATCCCTTCCCAGCACTCCCTCGCTTTGAGAAAAACGTGAAAAGTGGTTTAATTAGCCTCAGGCCTTTTATCACTTATGACAGCAGTGATCAGAAACAGGGTCCATTAACAGCCCTACTATTTAATGCATGCATTCACTTATGAGCAGAGGGTTCGCTGTCTGTATGATTAATGTCATCTCAACATATTGCATTAACAAAAAATATGAAGTGCTTTGATTTTTTTTCCCCTATGTGACTGACAACATAAACACATTGTCAAAAGCACTGAACAGATGGTAAGGCACTTAGGAAAGTCTGCTACATTTAAAGAAATCACTGACCTTCAGCAAGTACTTAAAGTACCATGGGTTGTAACTGAAAGAAGGCTGTCCTTCATTTCCAGAGTGAGACGGAGTGAAACAGAATCACTTTTTGCATCCTTCATGCAACAGTAATTCTGCATTCCCATGATAGTCTCGAACTGTAAGCCAGTCTCTTATCTGAAGTTGATGGTCTTTCAGTAGAGAATGGCACGAGAAACAGAGGATGGGTGTCTGGTGTGGGACAACAGCAGGCAGGGAACAGAGCTCCAGTAGGTATAGGATGGACGCTCGCTGCAGTGTCAGCATTTGCTCTTGGATCATGTACAGCTGCCTTCTCCATCCTTTTTTGCTGGGAAGTGTACTCAACTTCCAACTCTTTTGTCTACACAGTAATCCTTAAAAGCTCACCTGCCAGTGTCCTTGGGGCTGGGTCTCTTGGCAATCAAAATACTCTTTCTCATAATTTCCTAGAGATCATTACCGGTTTCACCCTTCCTGGTGTCTTGTTTCACTTTTGGGTCTTTCAACAGCTTGAGTAATGAGTGTTGATCAACATCAACTTTACTCTCACAACATGAATTAATTATTTCTGCAGAGACATCATACCAAGAAGACGAATCTGCAGAGGACTTTGTATTCCCTTCTGCTACCTGAGCGAGTATAGGTTCTTGTTGTTCTCCTCGACTTCCTATGGCATGGGTTGCCTTGTGCAGCCTCTCTCTCTAGCAGCTAGTACAGCTTGCATTATATCCTGGGCTGAAAGCTGGTAGGGTTTCCTAAAAACTGGAAGGAAATAAACTACTGTGAGAAACCTGAAACATTTATTTTACCTCTTCTGCTTTTTACTGTGTAAACTGAACTGTCCTCCTTCCTAAAGCTTTACAATCATTTTATGAACTCATGCATCCATAAGTCAGTTTACTCAATTTCTTCTGAATTATTTCCCACAAATATTGTCATTTTCTCATTCTACTACTGTTAGGTCTTTAAATATAATCATTTTTTTAATCCTGAATAACATTTTTTTAGAGATTTCTGGTGCTAATACATTACTATCATTTGTTTTACTATTCCTTTTTTAAGGTAGATCCTTTATCCCTGATGGAGATGTGGTAGTCTTTCATAAAGTAACATGAATACTGTAGCACCTTTTGAGGTAAAGGCACTGTCCTGATAGCTTTCTTCCTTGGATCCTACTATTGATGAGCCACATAAACCTGTTTCAACCTTTCTGTTGGCCCTCAGAAGGCTATTAACACACTAAAGTGATATTGTTTTAAAGCAACAAACGAACAAACAAAAGTTATATGTAAAGTAGCCTGATAAAAGAAATATGGAAGAAATATCATAAAAGTAAACCGCTTTGGACAATAAGTCTTGCCGAACAAACTTGATGTCATTCTGTAGTGTAACCTACTGTTTAAGTTTGACTCTAAGTCATAAGGCAGGGGTGTCAAACTCATTTGCACCGGTGGCCACATCAGCCTTGCAGTTGCCTTCAAAGGGCCGAATGTAATTTTAGGACTGTATAAATGTAACTACTAAGGTAAGTCAAGTCAATGGAAAACCTGTTACTGTTCTCACCTACATAACCTTTCACTGCTATCCTGAATCCTCTGTTAGAACATGGTGGCAAGGATTTGTGATTTGGTGCATCACACAACTAAGAGCCAAGCACGGTCATGGAGGGCAGGGTGTGTGACCCTCCAAAAATACAGGTATTGATGCAACAAAGTTCCCCATTCTGAGAAAGGAGTCATGTCCTGACTGAGGACAGAAAAATTTAACAAAACTTCTAAGTACTGTTTCTGAAAATAGCAATCACCATCCAGTTACTGCTTAGCAGCATAAATGAAATATAGTTCATTAGAGAGATCCTTAGAAATGTTGTATGTTTGGATAACTGTCATTAATTTTACTGAATTGTTAGGGCTCCATATTTTTATTTAAGACAAATGAGCAGTAAACAACATAGAAAGCAGGAATGAAGTAAGAACTGACTGACAGATCTCAAAATTTCAGTCCAGGGGAAAAGCCTGAATGACTGTATTTTTAGTGCTGCTGTTCTAGTATGAGGCTAATTTTTGATCTGCACTTCCACCACTGGTTTAGTAATGGGTATAAAATTCCTGCTGGTAAGACTACTATATTGACTGATATATTGACTGATTGATTGATAAATTGACTGATAAATTCAAATGAAATATTTCAGTAGGAGTTTCTGCCTAAGAGGAAGGCAGTACGTCATACATACAGAAAGACTGGTCCTTCCACGAATCTCTTAAGATAATGTTTAGCAGAACGCTGTTCATTCTGGTTACGAGGACAAACTAAACAGAGCTGCTGAGGTCATAGGGTAAGTTGAAAGAGAAATAATAACCTAACAGAGGACACCATTACCTCTGCAGATTACGTTTACTGATGCTAGCCTGTTGCATCCACTTCTGAACCTACACCTGAGAAAAGATACAATGCCAAATTATTTTGCAGAACAGAACCACGTGGTTATTCTGGGTCTGGAGAAATCTCTTCTTCATGGGAGAGTTAAATAAATCAATCTGTTTAACTAATCATGAAGGTAACTAGGCAGACAAGAAGTGACTTGATTACTCCATAATTACCTTCTGAAGGAAAAAATAGCAGTTGCTAAAGAAGTCTTTAATTCAGCAGAGAAATGGAGAACAAGAATCAGTAGTTGGAGTTGAATTAAAACTTGGCATAGTATTTAACCGGGAGAGGGAAGGGAGAAGAACCAGCTATTTGGAGTAATCTGCCTGCAGAAACAATGAAGTCTGTCTCATGCCTTATCTTCTCCAAATAAGACCTGAGCATCTCTCTAGAAAACACATTTTTACTGAGCAGTGTTAATGGATGGTGACCAGGAGAAAAACTGCACTAGTATTCATGAACTGCACAGGCAGTTAGATCAGATAACTCTCATGATCTGGCCTAGATTCAGAGAATTTAAAACCGAGAACTGCCTGGTACTGACCTAGGTTATGTGAGATGTTTTAATTTCATGGTAGTACAGTAACCTTCTGAAAAAATTGTATTTGACCTCTGCATCCTAGTTGTGGATAAGCCTCTTAGGAAAAATATTTTTAAAGGCATTCATTGAAAGTTTGGCTGCCAGTATACTGATTGACTTACTGGTAGTTGAACTGGCTGAGATAAACCTTACAATACTTGTTTATATGTTCTTTTTTCTTATTTACAGGTGAAAAAAGTCTGAAATGACACAAGGTCAACAGGTTCTGCTGTAGCAGTCTTCATGGGGCTCTGTCACTCTGGATGGTAGTTATTACTTCATTGAAACTAAACCTCTGATGGAGATAGTTAATAATATTTTTATCTGCTGCTAATAAGGCAAATCTGCCATAGAAACTACTCTTTTTGTTCTGTTTTCCTTTTTTTTCGGGGCTGATGAAAACCAATACCAAATAATCATCAGTTTCAGTGGCCTGTATCCAGACCATATTCTTTCAGCTGTCTTCTTTTCTTAGCTACATTTTTGGCTGTATATGCTGGAAATGGCCTCCTGCAGTGAAAGAATATGACGTCTTGGATCTATGTCACGTAAGAAAAGTAAAGTATCTCATGTAAGAAAGTGAATGGTCTTTTCAATCCTCTTGCAGTAAAATCACCATGTTAGCTTGGCCCATGTTTCCGCAAACACCCCTCTTTCCCAACATGCTAGTATTTTGGAGAAGTCACATGTTAGATGCACTTATCTTGATCCTTGAAAACTTTCCTTACATTCTCTGGAATTTCTTGAATGCTCATACCAAGATATGTGTGCACATCTCATCCCTAAAATCCACAAAGCGTTATTCATGACCTACTACTTTCCAAGGCATACGGGAGAAATAAAATGACTGATTTCCCTGATGTTGTTCCTTCCTAATCCATTCAGAACATTTTGAATTTGAGAGAGGAGTTGTTTTCTTGAGCAATTTAGTTTTTTCTGGTTGTTTTCCAAAAACTAGGCAATGTTGGATAATCATTTATTTTCCAAGCACACCAGTGCATGGTCAGACTGTGACCTGTCTCTCTGGAATAACTTGCAGGATGCATTTTATTATTTTATCCAGCAGATGTGACACTGAGACAAGTGTTCCAGATGCACTTGTTTATGCACTGTGGTACACAGATAAAACTAACCAACCAAATCACTGTATTTTAACTATTCATAGCAGTCATGCATGGATGGGTAGACTACTAAGCCCCTGTTACTTGAGGAGGTTTGGAGCTAAGAAATACACCAGAAAAACAAGTTGTGATCTCCAGAACTCTGATAGCATACAGTCAGTGAGCATACTCCCAAATATCTGAGTCTTTTCATGGTTGTCTGAACTTGTGATTCAGACATGGACAAGATGAAGTCTGCTGATTTTCTCCTGTGTGATATCCATCCTGTCAATGTAGAAGTTGTTTGAAAATACAGTACGTTTTATAGACACTACAAATATACTCAAACTCATGCATCTTCTACTATTAACACTATTATCCCCAGCCAGCTGTTAACATTACGTTTTCTGTCAGCCAAAGGTTGTAGACCCTGGTATTCTAAACAGACCATATCCATTTCCTGGTGAACTTCTTGTAATTATCATTGGCTCTTTTGTCATTGCTTAGGTACCACAGATTGCTGGAAGAGCATGTTTACAAAGCAATGAAGGGATTTTTTTTTTCTTTTTTTCTCTGGAAAGGTCAATGAGCCAAGGTAAAATTGGTGTAGTTGATTTGTGAAGCAACTGAGAGATTTTGGCCCTGAAAGACATTGTGCAGGACTGAAAACAACACAGAAGTCTGCAGCCTCAGGTTTGAAAAATAAGAGCAGTCATTTGTGCTAGTAAAGAATTCAGTGCCATGCTTTAAAAGGTAAAATCAAAGAATTCTGTGTGCCATATAAAGCTGAAAGGGAAGCAGAATCCAAAAGGGTTGGGTGACCAGTTTTGAAACACCGTTTGAATAAGATGGATGGATTTGAGCTTGCCATAGTTGGTTTGAGGCCAGGAATAATCTTTTCAAAGCTAGAAGTGCTTTTGATCTCTGCCTACTCCTCCTCATCACTGTGAATCTCCAGGGATACAACCCTACCATGCAATACAAGGGAAAGAAAATGTACTTCAGAAAAGGGAGAGGAAAAAGGAGAAGGAAGCCAATGAAATAGTATCTGAGAACAACACCGCTGCCTGTAATGACATTAACCTGCTGGTGCCAGTGGAAGAGTTTTGTAATATTTTTCCAGGTCTGCTCTTGTTTTTGATACTAGGCTGTGGAGCTGGCTCCGTGACTCTATACCACCTTCCACATGCTTCCGGAGGTATTGGGAATGGTTCCTATGGACCTGTGACTTTGAAGTAAACACAAAATCTTTTACGGGCCAAAAGTCCCATCAGGGAAAATCAAGCCAAATGGATCTGACATTAGTGGGAGTCGATACGTTGAGGAGCAAGGGTCTCTGCTTCGCTACCTCTATCCCAGCTAGGAGGTGGCTGTGTTAGAGGTGGAAAGCAATGGGTCTGTAGTGTGCAGCAAAGCTGGGGAATGACTTGGGAAGAAATGAAAGGGAATAATGCGTCAAATGAGACAATAAAGGGCTCAAGGGGCACATAGTGTTGTTTCACACAGCTTAGCTGGAATGACATTGCAACTCTAGTTTAAAAAAAAATAAGTGTCTTGTCTTTCAAGGACTGTCAGACCTCTTAGCTTCACAGTGCCTCCAAAACCACCTTAGCATTAACTCGGTTCAGACTTAACTTGGAGAGAAGGATGTGTCCATGGAATTACTGAGGCCTCATCTATAAACCAGACCTCTCCCTGGAGGTCTGTTCTTGTAGCCTGTAAATGCTAGGAAATTAGAAGGTCCTGCTGGGAGCATACAGACATTTCTGGACGTCTCTCTTCTTCTCTACAACTCAGATGCCACTGAGACAGAATCATCACCTCCTGTTGGGTGGCATATCTTATGATGCATGGGAGATTTTAATAAGCTTTTTCTGTGAGTAATATAATCTCCTGGGACTGTGGATACAGGCTTGAGCCATGGAATAAATGTGGGGTTTTGGGCTTACAGTCGTCCTGAGCAACACTCTCCACTCCAAACCGCACCCTACGCTTGCTGGCGGGAGTGTATAAACAGTCAGTCGGAAACTTCCTCTGGTTTCTTCCCATCCAATCCAGAAATCCCCAGTACAGAGGTACCCAAGAGCACCTCTGGCTGTGGCCACTACACAGACCATTTCTGAAAGTCACCATGGTCATGGGTCTAAAGAAGTCTGCAGGCCGCTAGTGTCCCTGAAGCCCCACCAGGGACCCAGGCCCCCAGGGCCTTTGGGGCTGCACGAACTTAAGGGGGATGCAGATGGTATTATACAGGCCAAAAGAGATGGGTCTCTGCCTGCTGAGTGGTTGAAAGGCCGCCCATGCCCACTCAGACCTCAAATCTGTAAAGGTTCCATTGCAAGGCCATTCTCCTTTGTTGCCACTTTGTCTCATACGTGCACTTACTCATGTCGTGTAATTTTGCAGTGCCCAAGACAAATGTGTATTGCTTAGTGTTTTCTTCACCTCCCTCCTGCACACACCCAGCCTCACAACTCCTGTCAATTCACCTTCACCTGCTGTTTGTCAGAACATCATCAATTTTCCAGAAAACATATCCTCTAGCATTTGTCATCCTTTTGTACACAGAAAAAAAAAAAAAAAATATTTTCTGAAAAAGAAATTAATAAACATTCAATTTGTGCAAAGGGAAAGGAGGGGAGGATGGAGGGGGAGAGAATAAAAGATTAAAGAAACCTTGTCTTTGCCCTCAAAGGCTTTTCTTTTAAAGGTTTTCTCAGTTTGCTGGCAATGTTAATTTACCGGCATCTCCATCAACACTCCATCCACTCCACAGATCCTTTAGCCAGGTTTTAAAACCAAACCAAATTCTAGAGAAAACTCACAAGATGCACAGAGAAATGAATTTCAGCTTGTCAAGATTTATACTGATCAGTGGTAGTGTAAAGCAAAATGTCAAAAACAACCTTCCCTCTCACTCTTCTTGTCAAAACCCACACCCTCCTGTTCTGCTCCCCCCCACCACTCTCACCTTAAAAATAAATGCAATAAAAAGGAAAATAAAATAAACTCCTTTCTAACCACTTTGGAGAATGAAAGCTTTGAAAGCAAAACAATTCCATAAAATGATCCAACTGCAATTCAAAATAAGTTGGTCACACAGAATAAATTGGGTTACAATATTTGGAAAAACCACTGCATACGTTCCTACCCAAGGTCTGGTGAAGGGCAGCCACAAATTGTCTGATCACAAAGAAGGAATTTCCCCCTCACTGTTTTGTGGCAAGTGTACATGAGGCTGAGTGATGTTCAAGTGAGATGAGCTGAGCACATCTTCTAAGTGAGTGATCCCTTCTCAGTGTCCAGATTCAGTAACAGTAAAATTGGAGTAAGGAAAGAGGAGGATACAGTACCATACCTCAAGTGAGATGGGAGCCAGCATAGACACAAAATATTTAGGACCAGTACTGAGTGCAATGGAATCCCTAACAGATGTTTTCAAGTATCCTGATTATGTCTGATATGAATAGGATGCTCAGACATTACTGTGAAGAAGTTTCCCATCCCCTGCAGCTCTGAGAAACTAACTCAACAGAAGAATTCACAGTGCAAGGCCCTTTTTGTGTGGGCTCAGATACAGAAGGCACTGGGTATCTTCAATCCCTGCTAACAATGGGCTATGTCAAGACGAGCTCAGCAGCAAGAAGATCCTCATGTTCTTGCTGAAACTATTAGTATTGGCAACGTTCATTATCTTTCACATTCATTCACCACATGGAAAGTGGTAAGAGAAGGCACTATGCTGCTTACAGATCTGTGTGCAACCCCAAAAGCCTTCTCCTAGAGCTTGTGTAGGATCAGCCTCTAAAGCAGAAATGAAATCAAGTGAAACAAAAGCTGAGGAGAAGCATCATATGCATTGCATTTGGAATCCTCCACTGTTTTGACTGCTAAATGGGAGGTGCTGTGATTAATCTGTGATTATATGACTCACCATAATTATGTCTTGTTGAAACTGAGTTTATTGAAGCATGAATCATTCCACCCGAAGTGGAAGCTAATTGCTTCATTGCTGTGGCAGCCATTTAGGGTTTAGTGGAGAGGTCAATACGTTTGGTGAAGCCCTCACCCCAATTCAAGTGATGAAAAAAATTTGTCTTGTGACTTGCAAAAGGATGAAATTTGTCTCTGAAATCAAAAGAGAAGAACCCATCCCATGAGGTTCTGTTTGAAGTGCTGGGAAATGTTCGGCCAACCTGATAGTGAAAAGCTTCCTCAGACTGAGAAGGTACATTAATGACCAATTTAGGTCTGTGAGGTCGTCAGTATTTGAATGCCGTATCACTCAACCCACAGACCTCCCACTACTCCCCTGCTATTTCTGGGCACATGCTCACCAGGGCTGCTGGATATCCACGGTAAACCTGTAATTTAATCGGTAAGAGTAGACTAGAGGAATACAGCAAAGATGAGCCCACACTCCTGCTTTGATGACACATGCAGGAGGTTGAAGTATGTGGCCTGTCTATGGTGTGTCTCCCAACCAGCGGCCCTGTATAACAGAGAAAACACTAAGTTCCAACTGGATATTTTCTTTCCCTTGTAAAAGGAGAGATCCACATTTTGTATTCAGTTGTTTGGATTTTTTGATGTAAAAGGCTTTTTTTAACTGGGAATTTTTTATGGGTAGACTTTTTGTTCATTTTTTTTTTTTTTTACCAAAAAGCCACATTTAATGAAACAGTCTTTGTATTCAGTTTAGGAGGAAAAAAAAACCCTTACATTTTCTCCTCTGATGTAAAATGGACCCTTTTTCCTAACCAGATTTCAGTATAATTATTGCTAGCATACATGAAGAAAGATAAACAATGGCTCTCCGGGGTAAGGAGTTTTTTACAGTTGTTAAATTTCTTGCTCTATTTTAAAAATTCCTGCTGTAGTCTATAACACAGCAGTAGCAAAGGCCCCCAGTAGCAGTCAAGGTTCAAATAGGGATGAAAATCTCAATTAAAAAAAAAAAAAAAAAAAAAAAAACTAGGAAATACTTCGCAGTCCATAACGCCTAAGCAGGCAGAAGAATTATGCAGGGTGAAAAAGGGGGAAATTCAATCTTTGATTTCCCACTTAACGCCTATTCAGAGATCCATGACTAGGTTCTGGAATGAAGGAAAGAATTCTGCCTCGTATCACTCGACCTCAGTGCTGTGTTGGTACTATTGTTTCCTCCTAACTATATTTAGTCAACGGGAAAGTAATGCAGGAGTCACATCTGGTACATCAGAGGATGTCTCTCTGTTGGGATCACATCTGGTTTACGTTCACACTGAATTTTGGAAAGGAGACGTGGAGCCAGGGTATTTGCCTGGCTATTACAAATTTGTTACTTATTTCTAGCAATGCACCCTTGAAAGCAAATATTCAGTGCAAAAGAGCTGGGCTTTATGGACAACGAATGGGAAAGAAATATGTCTCTTTTTTTAAGAGAGTATACGAATGTGTCTGTCATATGTGATGAATTAGTTGTCAAAACGTCTTCCCTTCAAGAGGAGAAGCTGTGTAAGGTATTAATGTCAGTCATTCTCTTAAAGATCTGTGCATCTAGAGAAGGCTTTTGTTTACCCTCTCAAACAACTTTTCAGTTTTCAGTCTGATACTGGAAACACTGGTTCTTCTGTTGACCATACATGATCCTTTTATCGTTTTAAAGACTTGACCTATTAACATCTATTCTCAGGCTCTTTTCAATCTGCTGCAGAAGAGATTCCTCTTCATCATAGTTTCTTGCAGAGACTTTACTTTTGCTTGCTCTTGTGTTTTGGCAATGGGGAGATGGAGTCACTTCATTTTTTTCATTGACAAAAATAGGTTTTCAGGATAAATGTGTTAGTATTTGTCCTTTATGCATGCAATTGCCTAGCACTCAAACTGCATTCAAACCATTGTCAACAAGTACTTACGTTTTCTGAGGTCCATCCATTCATGGTACAAAAGGCTTTTGAAACTAACCTCAAGCATGATGCTAAATCAGTTCTGTCCCCACCTTCATGTGTTCATTTCTGGCTTAACATTGCTGAATGTTTTATGTTTCAAGGAAGCTATGCAAACAACCTTGCTCCAGAACGATGCATGACTTGTCTTATGGGGCTTAGAAGCCAGTCCCTGCACTCACCTGTACATGGAGTGGCTCAATCCTTGCATGAATGGACAGCTGAGACTTGCACCAGGGCAAGCAACAAGAAGAATTCCCTAGGACTAGGAGAAACATATGTTCTCCACCTTGGCATGGCACTTGATTTTCTTTCTGGTTCTCTGCAACAGGCAAGTGGAGTTTAGAGCTGCAGAGGGGGATGGATGCAGAGAGACTACAAGTGTTAGCAGCATTGCAGGCCACAGAGTCAGAGAGGTGAAGACAGTAGTAAAGCAAGACTTCTAAAGTCATTCCACTATGTCATCCCCAGGCAGATTTGCGGATGTCTGCCTTTTCCCAAGTGGGAGGAACTGAAAGAAAAAGTGACATTTCAAGGTAAAGATAGCCACAATCATTTTGCCATGCTGTTCGATGATGGCTCTGGCACTTTAGCTAAGATCACTAGAGTATGAGTCTTGTAGTCTGTCCCTCAGCCACCCTGTAAGGTCTGAACACTAGCAGAATCGGTCATCCTTTCCCAGAATATGGAGTCAGCCTTGATTAGATGGACAAATGCCATCTGACCAAGAGCTGTCCACTGTCTCCACCTCCATAGGAACCAATCTGCTGATGTCCCAACCAGATTCCAGTTATTGACATAAATTTCATCCTTTCTCTTTCTCTGGTAAAATTTTGTATCTGTCACGTCCAGGAATAAACTGCTGGTTTTGTAGTCCTTGAGTTTCACACTAGTTAAATGACACTATGAGTATAATAGAATAGTTGTTCGCTTTCTGGAAGCATTGGTCCCATAGGATCAGGGTTACCAGCCTAAGGAGTATACGTCTCCTTGAAGAGAAATTAAGAGTAGGGGAGAAGATTTACTTCATGGAGATAGATATGCTCTTGAAGGAATTCTCGTTACTGTTGGGTGATTCATATAATGCTCCGATATATATATATATATATATATATATAATGTTTCGCTAAGCTTTAACCCTCTAGGGTTAGCAGCCGGGCACTGAGGGAGCTTGCTCTTCTGGGAGATGACTTGTGCAGCATTTTCCAGGTTATGCGGAAGAAAAGGCAAGCACTTTCTCAATAATTGCACTCTCCATGTTTGGACAATGACTTTTCAGTTTTAAAAACCACTTAAATATTTCTACATATCTGTATTTGCTGAGAAACTTATAACCAAATATTTCAATGAGTGTTTTGCTGATTTTTGTACTTCTTTTCCTGTACAACACTAAAAAAAGCATTTTTCAGAAAGTCCTTAGAAAAACTCCCTCCAGAAGACAATTAAAGACAGAAAAAAAACTTTATTTTCTCTTCAAACCTCTACTGTTATTTATCTGAAAGTTGTTACCCTTCTCTGCCCCTCCAAATCAAAACTTTTACTCTTGAGTGTCTTCCCTAGGAAAACGGGGTTTAATGTGATCATGTTGTTTATGTGTCAGCACGTACAACTTCCAACTAACAGTTTTGTAACCTGACAGGCAGGACAGAATGCCTAAAAATACAGTGACTATCATATTTCATCAAAATAAGCAAGTGGAGAGAGGAGAGAGACTTTCTTACTTGGGGATCACACCTTTTATTGAACACTAGAGAATCCACGCAAGTGAGAGCCTTTGGAATGAGCTTTCATTTCTTCCTCTGCTTATGGAACTACTTTGTCTGTGGGTTGCCACTGCTCTCCCTAATTAGAGCCCCTTCCCCTGGGCTGTATCACTTTTTCAGCAAGTGTGAAATATTGCCTTGGAACCTATCGTCTCACGATTCACCTTGGGTCTGGCCCGGAGGATTGTGCAATTTCTGCCATCTGCTCCAGTGCAAACAGGAAGAAGAATCCGAGCCTCAGGTTTTACAATGTGCAGCTTGCGTGCAGGAAAACGACCGACTCGGCAGCATCTCTAGGACGTTTATTGCTTTGTGCTCTCGCCAGCAAGGCCTGGGCCATTAGGCCTGCTGGCAGAGGGCTGAAGAGCTGTCGGTGTTCACAAGGTCTCTGGTGGCCTGTCATCCTGCTGGAAGTCAGCTGGAAAAGGCCTGGAGAAGTTCTCAGGCACTGCCTGGGGAAGAGGGGAAGGTTTCTCCCTCTTCCAGAGAGGTGATGTGAGCAAGTGCAATGCTCCCACTTCCCCAACCCCAAAAAGAATTGGCTCGAAGTTACAAGCCAAATCCACTAACTTGTTTTCAATAGCAATCCACAGTCAAGTGGTAATAGCACAGCAAGCTGCAGTACAGTTGAGACCACATGTGAATCCATCTCAGCCTGACTGACCTGCTTTCCTCATACACCTGCTACACTTTCCACCCTGCTCAGCTGCTTTGTGCTGCTTTGCTCTTGGCACCTTCCAAGGATGAAGTTTCTCTGCCTGAAATAGAGATGGAGCCTTGGGGCACTGGGTTGAAATCTTCAGCCTTTTTGTTAATTCATCCCATTTATACTCAAATGGGATAAAGCCCCATCCTGCGTGCAATTGTGTTTCTGCAGTCATTAATACTGCACAAATCAATCCTACAGCTCACTAGTGAGTAGTTCATGACAGCTAAAACAGACAAGCTCTAAAAAGCCTTTCTCCCACACTTTTCTTACTGGCCAAATCCATCAAGGAATAATTTCTTTTTTTTTCTGAATTAATTTTAATCTCCGTTGACATGTTTTCTTCTCAGTTAACTTTACTCAAAGGAGGAAATGGCCTAGTCCTTGCAATATACTGAAGGCAAGGAATTTGCATTCTCTCCTCTAATCTTTCACACCATGAAGACAGATGTAGAGATGTAGCACTGGTATTTTGAGATTCCCCCTTCTAGCTTTCTAGAGTCCATGCTTTGTTACTAGGTTGCTGAAAAGGGTCACTTCTTCTGGGTAAGTCACTTTCTCCCTCTCTAGACTGTGCTTTCTCTACCTTTTATAAATCGCTTTGAGGTTCCTGGGTGAGAAGGAAGACCCAGAGACAACACCACAAAGGCTACTACCCGGTATACACCTAAATTCAGGCAATTCTCAACCTTGTCTTAGTTAAGGTAACCTTTGTGGTTTGCAGTTTCCACCTATGTGTTCTTTTGAGCCTTGGACAATGCTGGAAGGTCCACATACGCTGATACAGAAAAGTGCCTTTTGCATGTCTCAAGCGTGTAACTCAATCTTGAGGAACAGAGTGGGCCACACCACATATTTGTGGAAAGTGAGTGCTCCTGCTTGAGGGCAGGACCTGAAGTCCAGGCATCACCACCTCAGGGCTGTAGGCCACACAGCAAAACTGCATCTCAGCCAGAAAGGCAATGAGGCCGCAGGAGGGGTTAGGAAGTGAGGATGATTGAGACATGCAGACCCTTTCCTCAAACAGGCACCAGAGGACCTACAGGAAAACACACAATTGCTGGAAGTGTCAAGGTGTGCCGATCCTTGAAACTCAGGATTATGCAGGAATTAGAGCAATTACTAGAAAAGCAATAAGCTCTGCTGAAGGTCAATAAATGGGCAAGGTTTAGTGTGTAGCTGACTTGGCTGAGGACTGCTTCATGTCACTGAGCAAATGTCTTCTCTAAATCACAGAGCTAACTGAAGGAATGAACTCGACAGATCTTCCCAGCTTCCCCTCTCCCACCACTGATTAATATATTGGGCAACCTGAAGCAGCTGAACAGTAGCTGTGCATTTACTACCACAAGGTATGAAATGCTGCAGTGAAAGATTACCTGGGGTTTTCCACTGGGATGCATGAATATAAAAACTTTCTGTGAAAAAATCAGACTGAGTTTCAGCTGCTTGAAACTCCAGCCCAAATGTGTCCTCCTTTACATGATCTCCAAGTGCTTCATTTCTAAATCTGAGCAATAAAACAAGAATTCACATTTCTTTATGTTATGTTTCTTTATGATACTTCGCAGAAAATCAGATGCCCATGCTCCCTCTTACAAGGGCAGATTTCCTAGAAAACTACATATCCCACAAGGCAAGCGAATGCTGGAGCTTTTTCGGGCACCTCATGCCACTCCTATTTGGGTAGTTTAATGGGAGATGTAGTCAACCTGGCCGCTAGCCCACAGAAGAAAACAGAGGCTGGGACAACAACTCCCAGAAGGCAACACATTGCCGGAGCGTGAAACTAAGTGCTGAAATGACCTCAGAGGAAGGGATTCTCTGCAGGCTGTCTCGGGGATGAACTGCTTCCATTATTTACATTTTAAATGTCAAAACAAGATGTTTTGACATTTACTACTAATAAAAAAAAGCTTTTGACATTTTCTGCACATTAGAAATTATGAAATATTTTTCTCCTGTTCTTTAACCTCATGTTTTGGAACCTAAAGCAAACTTTAAAATGTCAGGTTTTCTCACGGGATGGAGATTTAGGATTTTTTCTCAGCTGTAGTTGTGATGCTTGGAATTGCCTCCGATAGCCAAGGGACCTGAGTTCAAACAGTGAAACACTATGCAGGCTCAGGCAGAGAATTTCCTCCCTTTGTTCAGTATTTTGAAACAGTGTTCTTTTTATTCCATTCCTCCATTATCTGATACAGTTTTGTAGAGCAGGCAACTCCATCTAATAGCTTGCTTCTTTACTACAGAGTAATCCCCTTGTTACTTAACCCTGCCTGAATCATGAGTGTAAATTTCTTAGGGAAGAAAAAAGAGCTTAGTGCCCCGGTTGGGACCAGCTGATGATATTTCTCCTTCTACAGTTCAGGCTGAGGTTGTGTCTACCCCATGGCTATCCCCTGGTTAGCCAACAAAGATCTGAATTCTGAAGGTTGCCAACATTTTTCTTGGATATCTCACATCCCACCCCTATTAAAGACAAGGGGTTGACTCCCAGCATCTGCCCTGTCAGAAGAAAGTGCATTACACCTGGGAAAAAATGAAAAGCAATTAAAATCTGCTGACTATTGCACAGTAACCAAGACATGAAAGACACACATCTTTATCCACTTATAGTCAGGTGTCCAGTCCCTGTTAAACGATATTTGGATTTGATACTGTAAGCCCAAATGAGCTTCTATCTGACCGAGCTTTGCACTTTTAAAAAGGAAGAGTGTAGATGAGTGGAGCAGACCATGTTGCTAGGACAACTTTAAAGAGAGACTATGAATAAAAAGTGGAAAGCTTGTTCTCTTATGTTAGCAAACCAAGGCACTAAGTGGATTGCCTTTGGACTTGGCAGTATAAAGAAGCCATGTCTGAGCCTTGTGATCCGGATCCTTGAGGGACCATTCAAGTTCATTCGTGTGCCTTTGCAAATGGGCTGTTCCTACACGATGTGCTATATAACAAGTTAATGCACTTTTTTATAGTGTGAGCATTGAACATGAAATAAGACAGGCCACTCACACCCGCAACAAAAAGCTCTTGATCCTAAGGACTGGTCTGTCTGATGATGCTGACCTGCGGCAGCTGCTCTAGGATAAGTGCAAGAAACCCCATGAGCAAAAGCCACAGGTTATGGGGAGACTTCTGATAGTTAGAGTGGTTTGTATCCTACAGCTGTAGGATGTATTTCATTTTTTATTTAGGATTCACTGTTGCAATCCCAGATGTTCAAGCTCTTACTGAACATAACAAAACTTTGGTTGACAATCCTGCATCTGTGCCAGTGAGCTACACAGAGTCATGTTATGTGGAATATATATCCTAAATATATACCCTAAATAAATCTGGAAAGGCATATGCCTCCTAAATAAAAAGTGAGTAAAGGTAATGCAGGTCTGATGGCATGCCAAAGAGCAACCAGGGAATCATCAGAAAGAGTGAGTAAAGGCACAAGACTTGCCACTATCTTCCCTTAGAGAAGAACAGTGGCTGCAAACAAGAATCTGGTGTGATCTTGCCAACTACTTGATAATTTACTAGTGTTGGCTCCAGAGAACATATCTCGCACTATGTAAGTAATAAAGGATGTTGCTGGACTTCAGAAGACTGTTGGAAACTCCCAGAACAGCTTTGCCTACACAGGGTCATGCAGCATCGTTCATTTGAATTAACCAGTGGGGTGAATTAAAAGCTGATGTTTAAACTACATTGAACCCCTGGTTAGACTATTTGGAATTAATGTGGCTACAGTCTGATTTACCTTAATTTATTTTGGGAGTGAAGTTGATGACTTAAATCTTAGAAAAAAGAGTGTCTGTAAAATGGTATTATAATGACCTTAGGGACAGATGGACTTGCCCAAGTTATTTTGAGTTAAATAATCTGCTTGAAAAAAGCCAATTCAGATTCCTCTTTTTTCCTTACATGTTTCTTTGCAAATTAATCTGTGCAGATAATGGTTCTCTCATCCTATGAAGGTTTCTGGAACTTGAGAATTTTTTCATGTGCCACAACAGGATAAACCCAAACTCTTTTGTAGTGGTTTTGGTTCATTTAGTTGGGATTTTTGGGAGTTTTGCTCTCTCTTCCTTTCCTCACCCTGAACAGACAAACAAAAAATATTTCTTTCTGGAAAAGAGTCAGCTGACTGAAATAGCAAAGAGTTCAGCTGGGGAGGGAGCCATTACACCCATGAAATCAACACAGACTTAAGATGATCTTTCGACTTTTTTATGATTGAGATGTTATGACCCCAAAACATCATCCTCCAAGTCTGAGACCTGGTCATACTACTTGTTCCAAGATGTATATCCTCTATATTAGCAGCTGTTCTAAGGTGAAAGCATCTATATTTGATCAAAAATTCCATCGTCAAAATGGGAAACCCGCATTTATTGAATGTTCGAGTTTCTTTTATTTTACAATGATGCTTTCTTGTAAAAAGATGCGTGGGGGGAAGGTTGGAAGAGCAACATTTTCTAATGTCAAAGCTTTTATTCAACAATCCTGCCTGCCTGCAAGCTACTGTTTCCTGGCCTGTGACCTTTGCATGCTGCTACTGCCTATCTCAAGAGCTGTGCTTACATGTCTGCTTTTTTCATTCCCTCTTGTTGCGCAGCCTAAACAATTCCACTCTCCGGGAGCTTTACAGATTACCATATCCAAGGTGCTTTACTGTCACACTCTTCAACTGACCTGGGCCTAAAGGAAGAATGTAACTAAAGTCCAAGGAACCCCAAGATAAGGAACTGAGTAATGCTGAGTGATTCTAGACAAAGGTCATCTGAACCCTTAGGCTTTTTTAAAAAATTGTTAGGCTTAGGACTTGAAGAATCTAATTCTTAAATTGCCACTGATTTCTGCAGGACTGATGCACCCAAAAGCTTTTGGGGAATTTATTTGTGATAGCGAGGTTATTCTTGTCAAGGCCCATGTAACCAAAAGAACTTAATGCCAAAGCTTTAGCATAAGGTTTAGGCCAGAAAGTAAAAGAAGTAACATGGAGTCCAGTAGTCAAACTTATTTTGCTAGCTACGATGATGAAGGAAAAGAACCGGTGAGCATTTTAATTCAAAACTTGAAACTGAGAGTAATAGTAGCAAAACAAGCTTATCCAATAAAATTCATGACAACTTACGCCAAGTCGCTGAGGTGGTGTGGTGAACGAGGTTGTCGAAACTCAGCTTATCTTCCCAGTCTGTGCGTAAGGAAGTGAAGGTGGAAGCAAGCATGTGTAAGAAGTGGCTTCTCAATGAAGATGACCAAGGAGAACAGCTTGCAAAATCCCATCTGGTTTGCCAAAGCCAATAGGCTGAGGTCAGGTGAGAACAGACAGCAGTGATTTTGGGTTGTTTGGATTGTTGTCTTGGAGGAGGAGTTCTACTGCAGCCTCACTGCTTTGAACTTGTGGGTCTTTATCAACAGTACTGAGAAATAACTAATTGCTGCTCTGAAACTAGTTTAACAACAGAGCTGTAAATGGTCCTAACAAAGGAAATCAGTCATAAATTTGATCAGGTTACACTACTGCCTGTTCTGGGGAAGGTAACAGCACTTTGCATCCAACAACATCCCAACTGCGGCAACCAGAGCTCTGACTTTACATAGAGAGGAGGAATTTGCAAAACAATGCGGATTTAACAAGACACCTTAATGCTGTTGCTCTAATCAAGTCCAGCTGCAGTTTCCTCAAGGACTAACACCTGTGTGTGGTGTATCTTTACATAGTACCCCTTGGTATTCTGGGGTGAAGTCCCTTCTGCATCCTGAGCTTTAGGACTATGAGTCAAAAAAAGACTATTATGCAAGAGTGGCTTAACTGAAAAAGCACCTACAACCATGGTGATGGGTTCACCCAGCCAAGAACTTTTCCGGCAAACACATTTATGTTATGTCACACAACACTGTGTCCTCACTCAGTCATCTTCTATATTAGCCTGTGACTGCAGCCAGCTGTGCATTTTTCCATTATTTTTTCCACTGGAAGGGGAGTCTTTGGATCACTGAAAATTCAACTAGAATAGTGCCTGTACTTGGGGGGGAACCCACAGGCTCCCAGCAGGGGTTGGGAAAAGGGAACTTGTTTGGATAGCTGGGGCAATTGCTTATTCAATGCATTCCTCTGTGTCCATGGCCAGTTTGCAGTGTGCTCTAAGAGCCTTAGTAAACTTGATGAGGAATCAGGAATAGAAACAAGGTTGACATTCCCAGATAGGTCAGGGAGGGTACAATTTCAATATGCCTGCATTACTGGAGAACACATAAAGAGGCAGGACAATATTCACAAGTCAGAACCAACAAATTAGGAGCCAAAATAACAACATAAAATATCGCCTCCCTGCCCCCCCCCCCTTTTTTTTTTTAAGGAACATTTGGAGCTGGACTTCTAGGGAAGACTGCAGAGAATTAGCCTTGCAACTCTTGCTAATAGGAGTCTGGAGACCCTTCCATATGTACTCTCATCTTCTCCCCTACCCTCTGAGGGTTATCTGAATGTTGCTAACAGGAAGACAGCTAAACATTTGTCTTGCAGCAAGGACAGGAAGAAAAATGAACTGGGTTTTTATTCTCCTCCTATAAAACTTGAACATTAATACTCAGAGTGAATGCAGACAGCGCTGGGACCTGTATAAAAGGCTAGCAACTGGCTGTAAGCACAATAACTTAGAGCACATTCCACACTAAAATTAGGAGAACTTGGGAATAACAGAAAAGAGAATAATAGAAAGTACCTCATTGAGCAAATTCCCAGCACCCAGCTCAGGGAGAGGTGAAAAGTAAAGGCAATTAATTGAAGAGGATGGATTGGGATCTCTGTGGCCAGATACGGGAAGAGAAAATATAATGGAAGAATGGGAGTATGTAATAGCAGTTGGTGCCTTCCAGTAAATCTCACAACGTTTGCTCATTGGGAGCAGTCCTGTTCTGCACAGACTGCTGTTGTCTGTAACCTCCCCCTTTCTCTTCATGCTTCCTGTTAGGGATGCTTGCTGAATGAGCTCTTTTGTTTTCCATTGCTTTATGCTCAGGGAGGAAAGAAAACATGCCTTCCTTATATTCAGTTATTGTGGTGGGGAAGGAAAAAGAGAGGAGTATTTTGAGCTTTAAGGCAAAAATAGCACATTTAGTATTCTATTTTCTAAGTGTTCCAAATGAGACCTCTCCTGGGTGCAAAATATTTGCCCAGGTTTACTTACATCTCAGGTATTTGCCCGTTCCATTTCCAACTCGTGTGCCTCTGCAATCACAAGTGAGTGACCTTTGGAGTGCAGTCATGAACCTTAAGCCTCTGCAATTTGAGCTCAAGGAAACTCAAATCCATCATCTGAAAATCTGGTACTTTCAGATCACCTGTGGCTTCTTGGGAGCACATAGAGCACACAGCTTTAAGGCATTGGATCCAAACTTCTCCAAATTTCTAGCAGGAAGGTTTGGATTCAGAGCTGTGGAAAAGTGGCTGTATCTTGTAAGGTGCATGTACTTAAAAATCTCAAAGCCATCAGTGTCCTGTGCATGATCATTCACTTTCCCATATGCCACTGAGTCTGGAGAAGAGAGAAATTATTCCAAGATTCTGTGGAAATTTTGCTATGAATCTGAGAAAAGATGTTGAGATTTTGCCTAATCACATGAGAAATTTTCCAAAATTGCTCTCACAGTTTTTGTAACTGGTCACCAAAATCTGATTGTGTCTTTGGTTTTTGCTTTCTTCTGAGTGTATATTAGCCTGAAGAGCTTAAATCCAATAGCCTCTGCTAAGGATTCCCTCTAATATTATAATTACATAGTCCTACAAGGAGACTATCCATTCCTGCTGAATGCATTCCCAACAATGTTTTACAGCACTGTTGTAGGTCACTGTCTTTACCAGAAGAATCACTGCAAGTTGTTTAACAAGAAACTGAATGAGAGCTCCTTCTCAAACTCCCTTATTTGCCAAATAAAAGCAGTTAAAGATGTGTCCATATGGCCTGCTTGCAGCCTCTCCCTTCATAAATAAAAATACTTTAAACCAGGTTTCTATAGGAAAGTTGCAATACAGACTTTTGCAGCCTGCAATCAGAGACCATGCAAACAAATAAGATCCCTCAGGCTGTCATCACCTCCAGCTAAAATTGTAACGGCTGAATTATTTCCAGTTTATTCAAAGGCAATGTTAGTTCAAAATATGAAAAGAGGTGGGTTTCTTGTCTTTTGCTTTTTTTATTTAAGCTTTTTCAAATAATAAATCTTCATTTAGAGGGGTGGAAATTCCTTGTAGCACTTGGTTCAGAAGACACAAGGGGAAAAAAAACACCTTGTCTATTTTTATTTTTAAATAATTAATGTGGTTTAATTGGTCACTTCACAGGAATTCTTCAGCCTGTTTGGTGCTGATGAAATTGTGGTGAGTTTAAAGCAAAAAGGAGGTTCAGCACTTGCACGAACTGTCCAGTTTCTCAGGCATCTGGTGCTGGTATGAAAATTAAATATGGCTATCATGCACCACGCATGATGTGACCCAGTTTTACTATTGTGAATCCAGATGCTATAAACCACCACATTAATGGTCCTGAAAGCTGATTAAGCACCACTTGATGAGCCCAAATCCAATGAAGAAAAACATGACCTTGTCTGAGCAGGAGCCAGGCATAGCTCATATTGTCATTTTTCTGCTGCTTTTGAGAAAGGATTGGTGTTGTGGATTTCATTGGGCAGAAAGAAGACACACCATTGTATAAATATGCAAAATTCATCTTTTTGTGTTCTTTATAGCTTGAGAGTAGCATCATAAGGCAGAGCTAAGAAGCCATTGAAGAGTGAGGGAAAACAGCGGAAAGGTGTATCTAGCACAGCCAGGTTGCAGGGTGGTGGGTCTGACAGACTGGTGTCCAGATGTGAGACGTGAGCCGCCTTCTCATGGGGGTGTGATGCAGCTGTGCACCATTAGGTTTGCCTGTAAATGCATGCCCAAAGCCAGGAACACTTATACCCCAGAAGCAGAGTCTGGTGGTTGAACACCTCCAGATGGATCATTTAAGTAAATTCCTTCCAGTTGAGACTTGACCTGGGCCAGGTTTTAAACACTTTCTTGCGTAAGCACAGTTTGCAAGCACAAATGTGTGTTTTGGGCATACTGTGTTGGATGTGTATGTGCTCTGCTTGAACACACAGGACTTTTCAGGGCAAGACCTTTTAATTGCTGTATTTCCTTCTAATGGGTGTATTGCTTCCCAAGTAGCATTTGCATCTGTCTTACAAACTCTCAGCCAGAGTCCTGTTCTGAAGCAATGTGCTTGTTGCAGGGCTAGAGTCTCTTCCCAGACATTAAGCCAATGCTTTTTAGACCATACAACATTGTGTACCAAAAGGTGACTGATGCCTTCACAGTCCATGAGGTGATTCAGCGAGCTGGAAGTCAGAAACAGGTGCAATCTGAAGCTTGTCTGTAAGGAAAGTGGGTGAAAGGGAGGACATTGTCCTGGTTGCTCTCTGGGCTCCTGCACAAGAGCAGTGCAGATATAGCCAAGAGTATGTGGGACAGTCTGAAACTGAAAACTGCCCACCACCCAGTGTGCAATGAGAAGCTATCTAAGACACCAGGATGGGGTATCTGCAGCTCTAACAGCACCAAGAGAAGCTAACTAGACCTGAAACCATCATCTGTCTGTCCTAATGGAAATCTGAGGGAATTAGCACTTAGCGTGCCCTTCAGAGTAATTTCAGGCTGCTACTCCTGATCTCAGCATCTTTTTCTTCAGTCCATCTTTTACTTTACTGTATCATCAAAAAGAATCTAGTCATGGTAGTATCCTTTTGTCCAGCTACGATATCCTGAAAGGCTCGGGCAGTTAAAGTAGGAGTAAATGGATGTGAGATTCAAAGGCAATTTTTCATCAATAATGTCTTTTTTCCTCACCTTTATGTCTCACTTTGTTACCATCAGTATTTCCAAGCCTTTCTGTAATCATGTAAGACTCATTTATGTTCTTTGATGTTGAGTAGATATGGTGAATTTACCTTCAAAAATTTATGATTTTTCAGACAAGTCCAAGAGTGTCCATCAAAATTCACAAAGGTGCTTTTGTGTTCTCAGGTAAAATCTGCTCTTCCACAACTTTCTAATTAAACTGTTTGTGGTTTAGTGCAGAAGGGCCAACAAAATAAAGAACCAAGCCAAGAAATGAAAATACACCACCCTCCCCAAACAGCCTTCCCAGTGATATTCCTGGAGATTAATAGCATCCAAACCTCTGGTCTTTAGTCTCTTTCTAAAACAGCAGTAGGCTCAAATGCAGTTGTCAGCTTTGCTCTGCTGCAGTGACAGCTCATGGCTTTCGTGTGGCATTATATTTCTGGTAGCTGGTTCTTGGACAGTGGACCGGAGCTCCTGAGAGAAATGACCGGACTGTGTCCTTGCTGTGCTGCAGAGACAGCTGTCTGCATGGGAGTGATCCCAATGTGCATCCGCACCCAGATGTCTTGCTCTGTAGGCACTTATCTCCCTGGTTTCACAAGATGAAAGCTGGATGCCTCCGTGAAGACCGCACTCTGTATACCTATAAACTAAGTGGCTTTTGCCTCATTTTACGGGCAGGTGTTCCCATCTCTTTTGCATGGCTCACACATGCGGAGTCCCACATGGCTGATGCCGTGTCCAGCTGCCACTGGCGTCCAACGTGAGCCATGTGGGATGTCCAGCATGGGCTTCACCCATAGTCAGGCCTGGCCAGCCACCTGCCCTGGGGTAAGCCTCCCTTCTTGTGATTCTCAGGCCAATGGGCCTTTACCCCAAAAGTGCTCAAAATCTAATTTGGTGTGTGTCCGTCTCTCAAGGGCTAGGAAGGCAAATAACCACACTGGCTCAGCTGACAAGGGGTAGCTCTGTTACATTAATACAGCACCATTTTGCAGAAGTGTTGCAGAACTGGAGCTTTCATCCACGAGATCCTTTCAGAACCACACTGGAGTTAGGCTGGTTTTATGCATATGCTATGAACGGAACCCGTCTGTTCCAAAAACCGCCTGCTTTTATGCTGCTGTGGTAGAAAAGGATTGTTTTCTTCCTGCAGCCTGATTCAATTTTAAACTAAGTTTTTATAGCTCTATCTGTATAGGCTTCCAGTAAGACTATTCTCATCTGAGCAAAAATTGGTTTGAGGAAGTTTTACCACAAACCCTTAAATACTTTGATACGACAATATCCATTGCACTGACAAAGTCAAAGTTAAAAATAGAGTTTACAGGCTTAAGTTTGGTATTTGAGTCGACTGCAATATTGCAAAATGACTTAAAGTCAGCAAAATAATGTTTCACATGTCCTGTATCCCAGATCTCCTTGGAGGAGTGAGAGGAAAAAAAAAAATTAAAAAAAGAGAGAGAGAAGAAAAAGCTAAACAACCATAACATCAGGTTAGATGCCAATTTACTGCTGCCAAGCCTCCTCCATACAAAATCATTGCAGATGCTTCCTGGTCAGTGACAGTCTAAACCAGCAGTGAAACTTTTACAGCTGGAAGCTTGCATGTCTGTTCAAAACAGCCTTCTGGAAGGAAAGGTGCATAGTTTCAGAGAGGATACTGATGAAGTTAGGATCCTGTGGCAGGATCAGGGCAAACCTGGAGTTAAGAGGAAGGTTTTGATGAGGAGACACATGTGGGTTTTGTGTCTTCGTGCAAGGAAGGGTGAGGGTATTTTATTGACACCTTGCACTGTCGCCTACAGAGGTTGTAGGGGATTCACATCAGCTAGACAGAGGGAAAAAGAGGATTTTATTTCCCACGATTCATAGTCCAATTCTGTCTCTTTTGACCCATTTTGCTCCTAGTGCTTTGGGGCTGAGCTGCAGCTAGAGACAGGGTGTGGGGCAAGCATCCTGGTGCTGCTAGAGGTAGTGAGAGTTTCCCTGCAGCACAGCAGGTGTGAGGTACTCCTGCCATCAGGATTAATCCCATTGCCAGATTTGGCTTTGGGAAGGAATTTCCTTTTCTTTCTTTTTTTTTTTTAATTCTCCATTGTTCATATCTGTTCGTATCTGGCATGGATTATTTTAGAGAGGCCTTGCTTTTCTCTGTGAAGTAGGGGTATAATATGTTCTTCAAGACTCCCATCATAATAAACTCCTCCCTGAAAGTGAAGGAACCAGGAGCACACTCTGTGCTAGCTATCACCCCGAGTGTGTGATGATTCTCATCCTCTTTCAGCATTTTACAACAGGTCCTAAGCTTCAAAAAGGTACATATGGATTATTCCGGAAGAAAAGCAGCAATTCTGAGAATACTTTTTAACTAGAAGTTTCTACATGATAACTTGAAACTATCAAGACAGGGAGATTTTTGCCACCCAGTGTGCTTTTTTCTGTCCACAGTGTGTTGTATTTTGGGATCACTAGCATCGCACCGTCACTGAAAAGCCCCAGCAAAAATCAGGTTGGTGAAGTGCTCGAAACTCAGTGACTTTATTAGAGGCTGACTTGGGAGCATTGGCCACTTGCAAAGCTCCCCAGTGCCTCCTACTACAACACATGCTGCTTTCAGTTTATGATTTTGCCAAAGCTGGATGTTTGGGTTTGGGTTTCTGTGCTAGATGTATGCCTTGAGGCTGAATTGCTTTTTGTTGTTCATTTTCCACCCTCCAAACACCTTTCTCATCTAAGTTGACCTGACAAATACCTACAAGAAGAAAAGTCACACAGTCCCTGTTTTCCAGGCCTCGGTCTGAGCAATACTGAGGAAAGCTTGTCAATAAGCATTGCTCCACAGAAGGAATGAAACCACTTGGAAAAGGTCACGAAGGAAGTTCTTGGAGGAGCCAAGAATCGCAATCAGGTTTCCCAAGCCTACAAACTGTGTCTTAATTCTCAGGCTATTTGTTGTCCTTGTCCCCTGCTGTGGGACTCATGATTTAAATGGTAGGATGGGACTGGTATTCAAAGGAGTCAGAAACTTTGAGTCAGTTGGGTTAGGGGATCTTTATTCTCCAAAGAGTTTCCCTTGCAGGACTTGTGTCAGAAATGTCTCACACTGCAGTACTTCTGTACGCTAGCCCTGTTCTTATTTGCTGCCCTACAGGCATCTGTGGTAACTACTCTTCCTGCTGAATTTCTCAGCTATGAGTCCAGAGCCTGCTCAAACAAGAAAAAATAATAAAACCCCTTTCACACGGAAGAGTGACTTGGCAGCAGGTAGGGGACAAAAACAGAAAAAGGAGGGTGGCATGAGGATAGAAGAGCAGAGCCCTCATGCAGCTGCTAACCTCTCCATGAAGAGGTCCAAGGTGTCTGTCAGTACTGCCCAGAGGTATTTAGTCTGAATCAGGATAATTTATAAGATAGACCCCATGGTTGCCCTGCTTTCTCCTCCTCCCTGCTCTGGGGATGGCCAGCTCAGACCTGGCCTTGCCATTCTTGAAAGAAGGATCCCGTGACTCCCCAGGAGTGGGGCAGAGGGATAAAACACATCCAGAACCCCAGTGGAAGGCATAAAGGACCTTCATGGGACCTACAAAAAGCCTTTTGTGGTACAACTGGGGCCTCAGCCACCTGCATATCTAGATGGAGGGCTCTGGGCATGGCAAACCAGCTGCTGGAAAGAGGTCCCAAAGCCTTGGGAGTTTCAGCAGAGATCTCTCTATAATGCATGAGGAAAATGCTGCCAGTTGAAAGGTTTTTCATGTTGTAAAGTTGAGCAAAACTGACTGCTTTCTCTCCCAAACAAACGAGGTATGGTTTGGTTTAGGTTATCAGGATCATCAGTCTCCCCACTGTATCTGACAGAAATAAGTTACATGTCTATAGCTGGATACTGGGAGATGAATGTTCCATGTAGGTTAAATAGGTCCTGTTCTAATATACTTCCCACTAGACCATGCTCTTCTTGAGGCTGTAGTGCCTTTCTCCTTCCTGCTCACAAAAGTGATTGCAGTTCACACATAGGTGAAGGGCAGAGGCAGACAGCCAGCTCAGTTTTTTCAGGCATATTAAATCAATGCTTTTCCTAGGGTCATCTCATTGTTGTTATGGCCAGGAAGCCTTGAGGACTCAAGGTCCATTGCACAAGGATACCTGAGTCTGTACACCACTTCACAAAGCAAGGAGGCTTTGAAGGGGATGAGGGATTGCCCTTGAGAAACCAGTGCAGATGACTGTCTTATGTGAGTTGCTGTCTTTGGCTTGTGTCTTTTGCCAGATACACCAAGTCTGAGGGGCTGTTGGATACATCTCCCTGTGATCTAGCGCTGCTGTAGTATCTGCAGCCATACGGAAAGCTTCAGCCTAGCTCTTAGTCACCCAGTGCAATCTCTGCTGCCACTCAACAGGGCAGTCCTGCTCCAGCCACGTGATAATTGAGACTGAAAAGTTCAGGCAACTGAAATGGAAACGCTTTTATACATCCACTAGTTTTCAATTAGATCAGTTCCCCCACCACATGCATCATGAGACCACAGGGGTGCCACTGCTGCTGTAGGAGCAGAGAAAGAAATGGGAGAAATGTAGGGTAGGTGGATATACCCCTGCAGATTAATGCTGGCTTTGCTCACCCTGACTCAGGGTAATAGCCACAGACAGACACATCTCTATGACGTGCTGTGGCTCTAGAACAATATGCTTCTGTGAAATTTCCTTATTTTGAAAATACAACAATGAGCTCTAGCTCAAATTTAAAGTAACACATAAATCACAGCAGATTTTGGCTTAAAATACAATGCCTTACAAAAAAAATAAAAGGAAAGCAAAAAAAAAGTATATGTATGTTCACTAATCCAGCCAAGAACTGTAATAAACTGTCAACATCAGTCTTGTTCACTTCATTCTGGGGTCTTGCTAGTCCTTGCAGAAAGGTTCTTCAGCTATGATCTCCAGGCTGGTGGTCTGTGGAGATTTTTCTGTTCCTGCGATTCTGTTTTTTCTATCTGAATCTGATAAACCTCATTAAAAGAAGTCAATACCCTATGGGATGAAATGTCAGGCCTGTCTTCATGAAATATTGTGCTCTGAATTGACCCAACACAAGCCAGCTCCATGTGGGAAGTAATGCAGTCATTTTACTGCATTGCTGAGCCCAGCTAATAAGAGCTTTTGAGAAGGAGTTTATATTAGTTGTCACTCAGCACCTTGTGATTGCATTTCCATGGCTTTTGGACCAGTTTAGAGTGTGGGCAAAACATGTCCTGCTCACTTGCAAAAGGCTGTGTACATCTATGTGCATGTATATCTAATCACATAAATGAATTCTCTAGGTGACATGAAAATCCTTGCACAGAGTACAGGAAGGATATAAGAAGCTACATCATCCTTGCTTTCCAGAAGTGCTGGAGTCACTTTGAATAGAAATCTGAACATGGGAAATTTGGCTGAGGGAAGGCAGGGCAAGTCAGGGTATTTCAGAGCTACGTAAGTAATATGAAACAGCAGGAAAGCCATAAAGATTTACGGACAGGGTGTCCCCTGTTCCTAGGAAAAGGAGAACAAGTACTTCCACAAGAAAAGGGGAAGGCAGAGGAAAAGTATAATTCTTTCTGTAAATTTCACTTAAATTAGGGGTGCAATACAGAGATAGTATATGTGACAGCTCAGCTTGTTTTTCCCAGTCACATACCTTGTTTGTTTGATTTTGGTGTGATTTTTCCAAGACGCTATTCTCTCTTGAGCCATCCATGCCCTAATCACTCCTGTGTCATGGTCTTTGCTTTGTTAATCAGTAGTTGCCATGGCCATATTTGTGCCTGCTTCCTGCACCCTGTGCCAAGCCTGCCTTGGTTTTGCTGCTACGTGGTTTCAGCCTTCACTCAGATACACCAGCTTTTGCCAGTTCGACTTGTCATCAGCTCTAAGGTCAGTTCCTCACTGACATCCCGTTCACACGTCATCAGGCAGCCATGGGCTCTGAGTTAAATCCAACCTTACAATAGAAAGGGCTTAGCAGCTCTATAAAAATTAAAGAGGTGCCTTTGTTTGTGTTCATCACCTCCCAGGTGACACTCTATTGAGACCAGCAGTTCCTGGGCTGAGGCTTGTGCCCATCATGAGCACTACGTGGCAGGCAGATCTAGTCCAGGAGGCAATCAGCATGGAGCAAAAAGTCCATGCTGGCAGCTGCTGTTGCAAGAGACAGCTTTTTGTTCAGGTTTTTTCCTACAGCAGGCTGTGTCCATCCAGTGATATTTCATTTACCAGTTCTTAATTGTCATGGGAATGTTTCAGACAGGTGCAGTTGGCTGCCAAAGAAGACACCAAAGCCCTTCTCCCCTTGCCAAGGTTTGATTCCATCCCAGTAGACTTGATGTGTTGCTCGAAGTAAACAGCACATTTTGTTTGCATTCCCACTGACAAGGTGTTGTGGCCACCCCAAGCTAATCTCTGACTTGCAGGAGCAAGGACGGGTGCACCAAGAAGAAGCATTGACAGTGGAAAGATAAAGCACAATTTTTGGTCACATCCATCAGACTCTTCACAGTGCATTTTACTGGCTGAGGTAATCTGTGGTGATGTTTTCTTCCTGCTCATTCCTACAGGAGAATGTCTTGGTCAGTACAGGCATTCAAATGACCACACAGCACCAAAGGGTTTCAAGCACTTTGAGACAGCAAATGGATTTTGCCTCCAGAACACTCCTCCTCTTGGTGTGGAGGGAAACATTCATTTCATCACACAGAGAGGAAACCAGGGACTGCCTCATTGAGGTTTTAGATATAGATTAGGAACAAAAGCAATGTCTCTCAAGGTGCTCATCTTCCATCACCCCACGACCCACTAGCCACACGTCTCCCCTGGTCAGCGGGGAGGTGTCCAACCCCTGCTACTATATGCACGGTCCTGGTGGGGTGCAAATTCCTAATACCATCAGCTCCCAGATCTGGCTGAAACAAGTACCAAGACCCATGAAGAGCCACTGGGAGCAACAGAGCAGCTGTTCCTTTCTGCTCCTCTTTCCTTTACCCCCAGGAACAGAGCTCATAGCAGGGTCCCTCAGCTCAAGCCATGAAGGATTTCTCTCTCCTGCTGCTCATTTGTGAGATCTGCTACCAATGGTGCAGACAGTCCCCTCTGGCATGGAGAAGTGACTTTTAATCCTTACATGTTAATCAAATCTCAGATGTGACATCAGCCCTAGAGATAAGGTGTCCATTCTCAGGGCTGAGGCAGTCCCCACAGATGACCTCCATCCATCCACCAGCTGGTGAGAGCTCACCAAGCCCTGCACTCAGATGCTATGCATGTTTTCGTCACGCAGGCCTGTGCATGCCTGTCCTGTGCAGCCCTTGCCAGCTGAGCTTGCAGGGCGGACAAGCAGGTCTGACCTGAGTGACCTACTGGTCACATCTGGTGATGTTTTGTACCACTCACTCACATGCCATCGAGCAAGTCACCTTAATTTCACCCGGAGGATGAAGAGCAAACAACTTTCTAGTTTCCAGATTTGCTTGGAAATGACAAATACCTGGAAAATTGACATGGCAACTGCAGGAACCTGAACAAAATACAAGGCCCCAGAACCTGAAGTAGATGGACCCTGGTGAATCAATCTTCTTTGTTCTCCACAGAAGGGAATGGCCTTTTACCGCTGGCCTGCAAGCACCAGTCCTCCATGATGCAAGGGTGTTGTTGCTTCTGTGTGCAGCTGTCTGTCACTGCCGAGCTCTCTGTGGGAGTGTGGCTGTAAACGTGCTGAAAAGCCAGCTTGTACTCAGGAAGAACAGGAATGCCTGCAGAATAAATAACAATGTAAATTAGACAGGACTGGAGCTCACCGGCCTCAGCAGGAGTTATCCCCTTGTCCAAACATCCAGCCAGCAGCTGATGATCTTCCTTGTGTGCTCAGCAGTGCTCCTGCCAAGCTGAAAAGATTAAGAAGGAAAACTTGCCCCAGCTGAACAAATAGCTCAAAAGTCTGCCTGAGGCTCAATAGGTGATTGGGGCAGCATGGTTAGGCATTAGTTTCTGTAGCCTGAGAGACAGATGCAACTAGCATCACATACAGCAGCAGCTGCCACACTAGCCTCCAGGACCTGCAACACACCTGAAATTGTGCCTCCTGGAAAAGGTCTTCACTCAGCAGGACAGAGCAAGGTTGAATTCCAAAGACATAAATACAGATACCATTCACTCTTAGTCATGCTGTCCTTTTAACCACAAAAACAGATACATGGGAAACCAAATGCCTCCTGCTTTCCTTGTCCCTGCCTGTGCACAGGAACACAACTAATCTGCAAAAGAGACATCATGTCTTCCAGAAATGTTGACAGTCACATGTTTCACCACTGCTGCTGAGCCCAGGAGTCAAGTTCTTCTTCGCTTATCTCCCCTAGGATGGTTGATGGCTCAGCAGGGACTGCAAACCTGTGGCTTCCAGCTAGTGAAGCACCGCTCAAAAACATTCTCTAATTTACAGCCAAGCGTTTATGCAAACACCATAAATCCAGGGATGATCTACAGGGGCCAGTGTAATCATACATTAAGAATAACAGAGCATTATGAAATGCTCATGACAGGTTCAACTCCCCTTGCCTTAAATCACCTTTAATGGTCTTGGCCTCATCTGAGTCCCCAGCTGAAATTAAACCTGCTGTCACAATACTTTTTCTGAGTGCCTGCTGCACCTGAACTCATCCTCAGAGATTGACAGCAGGGAAGAGAAAGGACTGGAGAACCCGATGAATGTTATCATCACAGAGGGAATTTTTAATAGGTTTCCCATCATAGCCATAAACTGAATGATCCAGTGACTTTTATGATGATCTCCCTATGGTGTCCCAAAGGACAGAAAATAAAATACATTCTTATTAAGCCTCTTGAAAGATATAACACCTTGTTTTCCTCCAATGGAACCCTACAGATGGGAGGCAAGAATGACTGTTGGGAGGTCAAAGTGAATGTTACTGTCACAACACCAGGACATCCCATAACAGTGTAGACAGGGTTTTGCACCCTCTAGACAGTTTTTGGTCAGTTTTGGGATGTCCTGGAGTTAAGCCATGGCTTAAAGAAAAATTGGAGTGGTCATTCCCATTCCCCTTGTAGGGGACTATGGTGGGTCTGTGGATTCCCTGATGGAGGGTGTGGGAACAGAGATTGGCCTTGAAGATACGAAGGTGTACCTGTGAGAAAGAAAGAGTGTACCCCTGAGAGAGAAGGGAGTAAAAGAGTAACATTGATGATAGCAAAATTAGCCAATGAGATGTTACTACTGCAACTTGTAACTAATAGCAAAAAGACACTTGAGCTGGTAAAGACTATATAAAAAAGAGTTTGTGGCAGTAAATGGAGACTGCTGTTTGTACTTAAGAACTTGGTCTATGTCGTTTGTTCGTCTCAACCGCAACACTCCCTGACAAAGGAACTAGAAACACGTAGGTTTTAGCTTGCTGACATTTGACATAAGCAAATGTGACTTTGCCCTGCTTTCCTCTGCAACTTTGCTTTCACCAGAAATTGCTCACAACTCTGTGCTTCTTGTGTTGCTATCTGCCTGCACTTGCTCACTAGAGATTAAAATTAGACCTAGTGATGGTTCTTCTGAAGTCACTGACTCTGGAGGGACAGGTAGATTTTCTACTGACCAAGCAGAAGCTACAGATTTTCATTCACGACAATAGTATGTGACAAGAATCCAGTGGAAAGTAGTGTTGGGTCTCCAGGAAGCCTTTTTGTACTCTCCTCAAAGGAGGCAGAGAAATGCGAAGTCTAAAGGGGAAGCTCTTCACATGAGACGAAGAACCAACAGAGCTGATCCTTTCATGTGATGTTATGGGAACAAGAAACAAACAGAAGTCCAACTTCTGTAAAGCATTTCATGAACTTGGATTCAGCCTCATCTCTGGGATGCTTAAAACCCAGGTATCCATATCATGACTGTTATCCAATGGGGATCTCCGCTGGACTGTGGAGTGACATTAACATTTCAAAATTTGGTCTGTTTTAGGTCTGTATCCCTTAGGAAGCACCCATCTTTGCTCTCAAGTATACGCACAGAGTGTCTACAGTGACTCTGCCCATAACATGAACACTCCGAGTTAAAGGAGGGCCAATCTGGACGCTTTTATGTGTTTTCCTATCCCCAGCCTTGAGGAGTTTCCATCAGAGCATTTACAATCGATCTTAACAGCCTTGTTGGTATCAATGCCCCTATGTGAGAAACAGTAAAAATGGACACCAAGAGATTTACAGATGTAGAATGTAGAAAGCAGGACAGTGGTTATGCAGCTGAATATATAGCACCCAAGGATAGGAGATGATTTAAAGGGACCTATAAATATCCAGGCACTTGTCACTGAGGATAGTTTAAGTGTTGCCTCTGATGCCTTCAACAAATCACATAAATAGGGAGGTTACACAAACAAAAGCAAATGGAAAAGTGTTTTATTAATCAGATACTGTGAAAAGGCCTCTGATGTGGCAGAAAGTTAAGATTGCAAAGTTTGAAAATATTAACTTGGCAAAAAGAGAAAAAGAATGTACTTTTCTCCCACTGTGCAGTTCTTTTTCTTTGTCCTAGCATAAAGCCACAAGCTGCATAAATCTTTGGAGTCATCTCCGAGTACATGCATGGCTTCTGGACTGAGAATGGTGTAAGTGCATCTTAAATAACAGAAGTGCCCATTGCTCCACTATAAAGGGTACAATAGAGAAGTGTCAGCAATGGGAAGGAGCTCCAGGGAGGAATGATGGTGCAGCAGTAACTTGGGGTAGCTGTGAACAGCTCCCCATGTGCAGGTTGTTGAAGTGCACATGCCTTGACTGTATCACTGCTCAAGGATATCTGTCTAATTTGTCCTTATAAGCCTTCAGCTATGGAGACACCCCAACTTACCAGCTGGGCAGTTCAGAGCTTCACTGCCGTTGTTATTTTCCCAGTGGAAAGCTGACATTTCCATTGCCTGCTTAAGCCTGCAGTTCCTTTTCTTGCTCATCACAGACCCCAAGAGCTGACTTATCATCTTCCTCTATATCTACTCCTCTTTAAAACACCAAGACAAAGAGCATGTCGAACACCATAAAGTTTTCAGACTTTCCTTTAGAGTTTTCTAGACCTTTGGTCAGCCTCTTCTTTTTTGTCTGGATCTCACCAGTTGCTTTGTCCCTTTTTTGAAGTGCGATGCCCATAAAGGGACACTGTACTACAGCTAAGACTCTGCTGATGCTGAGTTGGAGTTTCTTGTTTTGGACACCTTGCGAGGCAATGCTCTCCTCTATGCATCCATTTTTCACAGCAGACTGAAATCCTGTCTCCCATTTTGTCTGAACCCCCTCGCCAAAATCATCCTGGAGAATGCAGAACTGCTGCCTTCCATTTATTCCTCATCCCCATTTGAGCCATCGAATATCCCTTCACAAATAGGTAATTTTATGCCTGTCATTTTGGAAGGAAATCACATTTATTTCACTCTGCTGCTCCAACTGGGAAACACATCTGCAAATTTCTACCCCAATTTCCATCTCATTGTGGACAGTTGTGTTAGAGTTTTCAAGCCCTCAAGATTCAAGCTAAAATCACTTCTACTGTTCTGACCATTTAATACCATGCTCTGTTCTCCAGCTGTCTTCCTATAGACTTAAAAAATGTGGCACAGTCCCATCATTAAGCATGTCATTGACTTCCATGGTATTCAAATCAGTCCCTTCTCTTTAAGAAAACCATAATTTAAAGGATTCTTTATGTCTGTTACTGAATCACGCTGGGCAATTTCTCTTCCTTTACTGAATAATAAATGGATATTTAAATACACGTACTTCCAATATCTTGTATTCAGTTCTTATGGTCTATAGATCAAATATAACAATTCCTGATAAATATTCTAAGTTCCACTGGCTGCTTACATGGCAGTTATAATAAAATTGCCAGGCAAAGGTATCTGGCAAGAATTGCTTCAGTTCCTGACCTCATTACTCATGAATCTGCATACAGCTGCCTTTTTCCCCTGTCAAATGCAAACCCTAGAGGCCTGAGAGATGATTGTACGTGTTTGAATGTGCCAAATTCCCAGCAGAATAGCTCCCCCATACACACCACATCAAGCACTTTACCCATGCTTTGAAAGAATCACTTCCTTAAAATGCCTCTGGTTTAAAGCAAAAGATTAATTCACCCCCATGGCCCAGTCCAGGCCCTTCTTCTCTGCTGAGGCTGACATTTTATACACAAATGATGTCTCCCAAAGGCTGTAGGGATTGCAAGAACATCTCTGATTGTACTTCATGGCATACCTACACTTCATGTACACTGTGCCACCTTCAATGGACACATGCAGTCCCTTGCCCACAGAGCCGGATTCTGTCTGACTCCTTCTTCTTTAGGTACTTCTAGACCAAATGATTTGTGGCTCACCAACCTCCTGACCCAAGATGTCTTTTTTTGATAAAGCCCTTTGGTGGATTTTACTCCTGTGAATTTGTCTAGATATTTTTTGAACCCAAATAAACTTTCCACAACCACAGACACCTGCATCAAGAAGTTGCACAGATGAATTCCAAAATATGTGCAAAAGCACCTTTTCCTTTCTTGTCCTGCCACTCAGTGTCTTCTGATGGCCCCTAGTTCTTGAATATGAAGAGACAGTGGGAAATCATTCCCTATCCATCCTTTCAAAGACATTCATAAGTCTGCAGATTTCTACAATACCTTTCCTTTATTACCATTTTTTCTGGGGATCTCATTAGCTTCATACGGATAGGCAAATTGCTCTGTTTCTACTTCTGCTTTCATCACAACAATTTCTGTGATTAACATGTCCTCCAGAAATAAGCTGACAACCACCAGCTTTATTGCATGCCATCAAATGGTCATTTCAGTCACTACCAGTGTGTGCTGGATCTGTACTTCCTCCTTAGATCAGTAAATCATTAAACACCTGCAGAACGATGTGGCAGAACTGCTAAGCACCAGTTGTTTCCCATTTCCAGCATTGCTAAAGGGCTCAAACTCCTCATTAAGTGACCAGGGTTGTGAGTTCTCATGTCTCTCCTCAGCTGGGGCAACAGCTTACATCTCTTTGCCTGTGGCAAACACACACTGATTCATCTTATCTTAGTTTGAAGTGTTAAATTACATTATTCTGCCTTTGCCCAGGGATAAATTGACTCAGCATTTAGGCTGAACATTTACTGTAAGGTTTGCATCCAGACAATTACCTCAGCTTAGCTGATGCTTGGTAACTTGTTAAGCCCCAGTATCTTAATTACAAGTCTGAGACCTAAGGCCCTCATAAGACAGACTGGGATTTTAAGATAATTTTGGCTTCTATTTTGGAAGGTTGGAATAAATTCCAGGGCAAAACTATTCTAAAACAAAGCTCTGCATTACAATCTCCCATCATGTAGTCAGAACTTGTATATACAACAGGAGTTGCAACCATTTCTTTTCTAATCCAAACTGTCCACCAAATACAGAAATAAAATAAAACCCTACCCTTGGCATAGTTAATTGCAACTAGAGACTTTTGAAAATTCAAGCACTCTTTCTCCATTTTAAACACAATTCAGCAAAGTATTTAAGCTCTGACTTGAATGGGATGACTTAAGTGATTAAAATTAACCATGTGCTGAAGCATTTTGCTGAACTAAGACCTAAGCGGGAGAATAACGTCCTAAAACCATGGCAATTCTTCAGATGAAAGAACACAGATGATGCTTGCTCTGGGTACCAAAATTATATTTCTACAGCATTTTTTAACTCCAGAAACAAAAACTCCAGATTATTTTAACATGGCCTGTGTTGCAGCTTTTGGGTATGGATGAGTCTGGTCCTTTGCAAGCTGCAAAATAACTTCTTAAGGAAAAAGTCTTCCCTTATCAGTTAAGAGGTAGTACATTACCTTTGATGACTCTGTAATATTGACAGCAATAACTTAACACAGATATTTTGCAATTTGGTTTGACATATTCCCAAATGTGTGTGCACAACAAGGAATCCTGAAGTTATTTTTTGAGCTTTGCTTATTAGGATCAATTCTGACAGCAGCATAATATGAATAACTCCATCACTTGCTCGAGACTGACACGATATAATTTAGAGTGGTTTTGGACAGTCTAGCTTTTAATAGTGACACTAAAGTCACAAAAATAATGACACTAAAGTCACTCATATTATGTACCAACATGCATTCCTGTATGTTGCCACTGATTTTGTTAATATTCTGTATTTAAACAATGCACAGATACATGAAATAGGCCTTAAATTGCCTTGAACCAGTCCTCAAGGCTGGGCTGTGGAGTTTTGGTGAGGTAACATCCGAAAACGTGCTTGTTCCTCCTCAAGCATTCACCACACATAACATGTACATCCACAATTTTTGTGACCTTACAGATTCTTCTTTCACTTATTTACCATGGTAAATGCGACTGCAATACGAAGGAAAGAAACTGGGAAGACTGCAGTCCAAATTCAGTTCTTGTCAATATTCCAGGTATTCATGTCAGGCATCAGCTGTGGTTGAAATATGGGGATTTGGGGTTTTTTGTTTAGCTAGATAATTGCTCTGTTTAGGATAATTACTGAAGCATGGCCTTCACAGAAAAGCCTTTACTCTGGGTCCGGGAGAACACCCTTGCCAGTTACAGTCCTTCAGTTTAAGGGTGACATACAGAATCCTGCTTGTTAAAGTGGTAAGGGGAGCGTTTCCTTCCCAGCCAACTTGCCTATGCTTTTGTGTTGTCTTGTAAAGGCAAATTGGCTTCCACAGTCCATCTCATCTAGTGTCTTTCTGCTACAATCTCTTCATGGTCTCGTTATCAGCAATGAATTAATTCAGACCAATAATCCACTTGAAGATCAAAATAAAACCCAAGCAGTGCATAAGAGGAGCAGACCTCGTGTATCCTGTGTCAAGCTCCGAACTGTGTAACTATCAGCATGCTATCTAATCTTGACATAGGCATCAGGCAATAGAGAACCCTAGATAAACTGTTCCACTGTTAAAAAACGTGCAATTTATTTCTGCCCTCAATTTGTCACTCATCTTACAGTGTCTGGATTACGTAAGGTCTTCATTCAGTAGGTCAGAGTCTTGTATTAACAAAGCACTCCAGCAAACAGAACTGGAAGAAACTCCACTAAATCCTCCAAGCCCGTCTCCCTGCCCTACGGTAAGACTTGCTCGGCCTGTGCCCTTCCTAAGACCTCCTGGAGTGATGACTGTGCCATCTCCCAAGGCCTGTAAGCAAGATCTCTCTTTACTATGTCAGTCATAATCCTTCAGGGAGTTTTATGTATTTCAGCTATTTTGATGGTGTGGTGGCTCTTGATGGAGGAAGCCCTGCCTCGGATAGCACATGCCCCAGCAGCGCTGTGCTGTGATGTGTATCTGTCTCGTGTGTCTACAGCAGTGAGGTTCCTGCTTCTTGGTCTTTGGGGCTTGTTTGTGTGCCTTCTCATGGAGACACCTCCTTAAGAACCATTGTCCTATATGGCACTGACAGACACCTACATACAAAAAGTTTGGAAACCTTCAGCTCATAACTGCCTCTGCCAGTGGGTGGGCTTCTGGCCCCTGTGGGGAGTCCGGTGTTTTTGCCCTGGTTACTGAACTCCATAAAACGCTTAATTTCTAGAGGAGCTGAAAATGACTGGCACACCCAGTCCTTGTGCACGAGGTCTGGCAAAAGCCACAGATGGTGAGGTTTCTCACACTAAGGAAAACACTGCAATTAACACTACATTAATTAACAGAAGAAAAAGCAAGTTATTTTTGGAAGTAGGCGCCTGCCCACTCAGAAACACTTGAAGAAGACCCATTGTCCCCTTCTGCTAACAAAGTCATGTTAGCCTCCCAGACTAACCAATCCAGAGATGCAAAACATGATTTAAACTAGGGATACACTAGGAATTCAGATATTGAGAATCCATTTTCTGGCACCCTGACCCAAAATTCTGCTGGCATGGAAAAGGAAACCCTGGGATGCCAGCAGAAGCAGAAACTAAAAAGCAGCAGGGACTGCCCTGCTTTTTATAATTCTGCTCTCATGGGATAAAAGAACCATGGCTTCAGCACATGCTTGGCTGTGAGATCTAGGCCTGCTTTTTGAATTCCACACACAGCTTTTTTTTTGACAGATAAAGCCTCTTTGAAGAAAAAAAAAAATTGTTTACAGAACCTGGCTTGTCTAATTTACCAGTGTAAGAAGAGGCATCTGCCTGATGTCACTTTCCACATCTGGATAAGAGGAGCATGCCAGGGCAGCTTTCTAGGTGTCTATGGTCAGTGGCATGGTGGTGTCGTAAGGAGGTTTCTTTGGGGAAAGAAATGTATAATATATAAAGGTAAACCATAGGATAAATTATTTTAATGGAGGGAGAATGAAGCTATCTGCTAAAAAAAAAATCAGAAATGCTAACTGCTTGAGTCAGACCTGTTTATGAAGCTGGTTTCAGCGGTATTTTAATGATTTAATGACCTCTGTGTAAGCTCTTCAGAGGTGCAAGTCAGGAGTAAGGTCAGTGTCACACTCGCGTACAGGAAGCACAAAGCCAGACTGCTGCCGTTCACGAGTCTCGGTGTGGCTGTCGCCTTACCAGCAACGTTCTGGGTATTGCTGACTCTGTGAGCAGCTCTGGAGACTCAGAGAAGGAATGAATTAATGCTCATAATTGAGAACTGGGGAGGAAGTTTCCAATGGAAGCGTTTGTTGTCGGAAAATGTGGGTTCATCGACAGCTGCACGCATGGCAAGGGTGAAATGACTTCAGTGACACTTTTTTTTTCTTTGACAAGAACAGTTTTCAGGTTGGGCATGGAATTTTTGTTCAAAGACAGAGCAGAAAACAGCAGGTCCAGAGTGCTCATTTCTCCAGTGATTAGCATGTGAACTCGGAGATGGAAAGCATGGGTTAAGTCCCTGTTGCATCTGATTTGACTTTTGTGTCCCTGCATATCTAGCAAGTCCCCTCACTCTGGAGCTGCTTATCTGGGGAGAAGAACATGATCTTGATTTCTGGGGATGGCTGTCTCCATCCTTGTTTTGCTTTGTTTATTTGTTAAGAATACAGCATTATTTCATGCAGTAAGAAAAAAAGGAAAACAAAGTTCTTGAAATCTCAAGTGATGCCAGGACATATTTTCTACCCAGCTACTTGCCATAAATAAAACTGACATTTTATATCTTGGCCATTACAGCTAAATGACTGCCATGATTTTTTTTTTCTTCTTCTTGTCCTTAATAAAATAGAAGACATATTAACACACACTCGCTACCAGAAAATTTGGGCTTGTTTCAGTTGGTGCAAAACAGAGATACTGAAATATCAATTTAGGAAGATACACAAGGGGCTTTTTTTTTTCCCTGCCAAGTTTAATTTTCATTTGAGTGAGATGTCTGCAATCCAGATGATATCTGTGAGGGGAGATGAAGACAGGCATCATTTTTTTCTCTCTTTTTCTTCCAGGAACCACATTGGAAATGAACTTGAAAATGGGGCCGTTTAGAGAAGACCTGTTTCAGGAGATCTAAGTTTTAATTCTGCAAAGGTGACTAGTACAGCTTTTATTCCATATAGTTCTTTTGATTTTTCCAAGTCGTCTACTGGACACTAAATTACTGTCTAGTTTTTAGAACATTTTCAGCTGAACCATTTCTCACTGTTCCCTTTGGCAATGGATTTTATGCTGCAATTTTGTCAAAAAGTTTGCATGACAAACTGCAACATTAAGAAAAAAAAAAGTTTATATCTCTCTATATAACTGTCTAGTTCTGCACATCTGGAGAGTACCTGGGGATGGGATCTTTCTCTTTCCTGGCACAGATATGAGTTTGATCCTGTGCTTCCATTGCATTACACAGTTTAACGCACTTCTCTGCATTCTCAGACAGTGATTTTTATGAGTAAATAACATCAACAACGAATAGCTCAGAATGTCAAGCTCTTGAACTCAGAACTGGGTTGCACAGTCAACAGTGGAGTTCACTGTCTCAGGATGAAAATAATGGGCTTGTATCTGACAGAACCAAGTTAAATTCCTGCCATTGACTTTTTCAGTCTTTGTGATGCCTCTGGAGCTAAGACTGGGCTTTGCACATATATACAAACACACTCAATGGTATATTGCTTTTGGTAAGACCCTTTCATTTCCTCTGAGTCCTGGACTCTATTCATGCAATGACTCACAAGAAAACAGCTTTGCAGAACATATCCTTTGATTTGTAATGCTCCCTGCTGTGCCTCTGCAAAGACTTTTATTTCTTTGCAAAGTTTGCACAGAACAATTTCATAACTATAATTTCCAAAAAGCTGAAATCAACAGGAGCTGTATCCCTTACACTAGGGATGCATTTTTCTTGTCACTTTGGACTTCGAAAATTGGAAGCTTTAAAGCATTCATCATTGGAAGCAGGAACACGTACTATCACTTAGGAGCCCAAATACCATTAGCTTTTAGTGGAGATCAGGTGCTAACAGCAGATTCTTAAACCATGCTTTTTAGAAATCTAGCATCAGTCTAAGATGCTTAAGTCTCTTTTTTAAACCCAAGCTTTCCAGTTATGTTTGTGCTGACTCCTGTAGAAGTGCCTGAGTTCAGAGCAAGCCACATGACTTGAGATTGCAGCACTTGCAGTTAAGGTGGGACCCCAAGTCCCAGACAGGTTTCATTACCTTGGAAATACATTTACCTGACTGAAAATTCTGAATTCAGCTCAGAATCCAGACCTGGCCTAGCTTATTAGCTCGAACTTCTGGCAAGTGAAGGGGGGTTGACAAACCCCATTTTAGCTTCTCGGAACAAAGGCATGGTGAAGAGGAATGGCTTAGCTGTTCATTCATCTCTTGTCCTCAGCTCCTATTTCAGTGGCATTTGCACATCTAACACCCCCAGCTGCCCTCAGCAAACTTGGTAGTTGCAAACAGCACTGACAGCAACATATTTTCTCACATCCTACCCAATGGCATCTGAACACTTCATAAATGCTGAGGGATATGGGCTTTGCAATACTCCTGCGAAGAGCAGGCTTGTACTACCTGCTCTTATTGACAGATGGAGATACGAATGATGTGATTATTTATCAGAGGTTGCCACAAAAATCTCCAGCTGAGTGGCGATTGATATAAATTATTTTATATTTCCTTGGACACCTCCTTCTCCTTCTTACCTCAGAGCTGAGGGAGAACTAAAAAATTGACTGGACAATGATAGCTAGATGGGAAATTTTGTCCCAGTCAGCTTTTGTTCTGTCTTCTTACAGGACACTTTATTGTGTTGGGGACTTCAAAGGACCGGACCAGATAAGCAGAGGAGAAACACAGATTAGCTGAGACATCAACAAGTGTTGGATGAGGTCAATAAAAAGCCAAATTAAACAAATAGAGCTTTCAACTGTGATCCAGACAGGAAGAAGCAGTCAAGTTTCAAGGGTTGGAGATTAAAAGAATTCCAAAAGGCTGATGCAGAAGAGGAGCATGGGAGTGGGAGCAGGGTGCGGGGGGGAGCTGCCAGGGGGCAGAAGTACCTTCCACCTATTGTCTTCAGACAGGACCAAAACTCATCTGGATCCATCCTACCTGGAGAAGCTGGGAGGGAAAAGCCCTGCCCAAACTAAGAACCACTTTCATGCCTACAGAAAGGAAGGTGGAGCGGTGTCCCAGAGTAAGGGTGGGGGTGAGCGAGGGAGAGGACGAGCTGTGCCGCAGCAAGAGGAGCAGTGCCCGAGCAGTGAGAAGAGGCACGTTTTGTGCCAACTGGATTCTGGGTCACGTAACCGGAGCCGAGCTGCTGAGTCACTCTGCACAGCCTTCCAAAAGCCACTTATGTCTACCTCCTGCTGCCACAGTCAAACCCATTTATGCCTGAGCATTAAAAAAAAAAAAAAAGGTACTTTTATTCAAATTACTGTACCAAACCACTTTCCAGAGTCATTGCTTTCCTTGCTTTGGTCCTCCAGCTCCCAAGCTTGCCATATACTCATACCCTTGCTTTCTAAATGGAAATAATATTAATGACCTCAAAATTACTGTCTTCCAGCCTATGCTTCCATGTGGGCCATTGGACCCCATCAAGAAACTGTTGACACTGAAATATAATCTCAAAGACATTATGTTTCCCAATAAACAATATCAGATTAGAGGAGTTAGGGGTCAACTAATGCTCTCTTGCCAAGAAAAAAGCCACAGTGTGATCCCAGTGATTGTCTATTGTGCTTGGCCAGAAGGTTAAGAGTTTGGAACCAGCTACAGGTATGTGGCCACCTATGAAGATCTAGGAACAGGAGAGGAGATGACAGAGGGGCTACGGGATGTGGGAACATGGCAAGTGTTCACACAGACAGGGAATGACAGGGGAGATACCAGCCACAAATCCATAGGGAAACAGGGTTCCATGACTTCCTGTGTCCAGGTGACATGTCACTTACCTGGTTCAGAACACGGTTTATTAGAAAAAAATTTTACTTGCAAAGCAATCTAGTTCTAGTAAGACACAGAGCATTTCTTTTCTGCCTATTTACTGACATTGCAAAGACCAGAACTTGGAGGCCGTTCCAACCATTTCTCTTCAGTATCTCTGTTTATCTTCTTTTTCTTAAGAATCACAGGACAAGCCTGATTTCAAGCTCTTCAAACTGATTTCCATTACTCCCAGAATTATGTTCAAACACACTTGTAGTCTAAACTAATACAAACTGTCATGAGCTGACGTGCACCTCCATCCATGTATCAGTATCCTCCATAAGATGGATGGATTTAAATAGCATCTTTGAAGACAGCTGAAACAAGTTAATTAGGGATTGACTAACACAGTAAAGCTATTTTTAGCAGTCAATTTGTATCTCGTTACCTTGTTACGGGAAGCTTATGCAATGCTACTAAACTCTTAACCAAGGAGATAGATCAGACACCAAAATTATTTCACCGTTAACTCTTTGAATCGCTCTTCAAAATAACTATAGGACTTCAAAAAGTAATACATTTGACAAAGTGAGCTTTATTTTCCTTCTGGTGCTGGAGTTGCAAGGGGTTTAGTTTTTCCTTCAAGGCCTTTGAAGCTATGCAGGCTTCCAATAAAAAAAGGGAAATTTGTGATGGAACACCTGCCTCCAGGAGCAATTTATTGAAATTTATTGAAACAGACTTCCAAATCTCACAATTCTCGCCAGTGTTTTCTGTGACCTAGTAGTACCAGCATTTAGTGGCGAGCATTTTTAAAAGACTGGCATTCTAACATAAACATGCAAAATAAACTTTTCTGGGCAGCAGCAGAGCATTGGTATGGTCACACTGACCTGAAGAGTCTTGGGCTGAAACTCCCAGAAAGTGAACAGCTTTTCACAGATAGAAAGTACTGAGCAAAGCAAGCTCCCTTTAATCTCCTGCCTCTCCAGGGAGGGAAGGGGGATGGAAGCGGAGGTCCAATTTTGACTTTGTTTTTACCTTTGCAACTCTGCTAAGATTGGATCCAAGTAAGGACAGAGTTTGGCCCACTGACTACTGAGCAGGAGTAGGGGCTGATGCAATTGAACCATATGCAGAGGCAGCTGGCCAGTAGGACAAACTGTCTTGGGAGCCAAGGCACAATGCTGTGAAATGCTTCAGCCAGCACAGCAAGATGTTTTCCCTCTTTGCAAGCCCTAATATGAGAACAAGGCACACCAAGTAAATATAGCTCTGGGGATCTGGATGGAGGGATTTTGTGTCCTCAAAAAAAATAGATAAATAAATAATTTGCTGGACAAAGGGGGACAGCATTGCCCAGCTTGGAAGGAATCTCTTTTTTTGGAAGGCTCAAGGGAGGGCAAATGGCACCAAGCCACTTCTAAAAATTGATTCAGAGGGCAAAGCATGTGCAGGTTTCCAAGCAATGAGTAAGCACCATGACATCAAGGAAAGCTTTTGTCAGTGGGATGAAGAATTCCCAGTGGTGACGTGTCTAGGGGATGCAGAGCCAGGTAAATGGTAAAAGCTCCCTGGGGAGCGACTCTTGAAACATGATATCACATAACCCTAGAAGATGCAGTTCAGAATTCTCTAAAGAGATAGGGAAGATTATTTCATAAGATCATATATAAGCATGGAAACAAGGTCTGTCAAATGCTATGTCCTGGTTCAAACGTCCAGCAGCACCAAGAGAGCCCCAGAAAGAAGTAAAATGTTAGAATCACCCTCATGGGATGAAAAAACCCCAGACCCTAAGTCAGGTCTTTGTCTCATCTTTAATAAACAAAATTGACCTGCACTAGGTAGCAGTGGGTCTAACATCTCTTTCAAAATCACAGTAATTCATTCCAGTAACTGAAAAACTTGTATTCAACAGAAAAAGCAGGAACATTTTGTTTTCCCTTTAACCTTGCGGAGAGTTCTGCACTTCTCCTATGTGCTGTGTTAAAAAATAAGCACACACACGTATTTACTCTGTCCCAGTTCTGAACTTGTGTTGCTACTTAATGTCACTGACAGAAGGAATCCACCCTTAGCTCCTTTGATCTGTGCAAGCGTGGAGGCAGGACCAGTCCCGTACCCCTCAATGGCAGCATTACCCTGCTGGAATAGACTCACCTCCCAGGCTCTGGCCTCCAGCTGCGCTGATCAGCTCTGTTTTCCAAGGAAAGCAGCCCTGCCTGCAGCACTTTGCTAATTGTGCACCACATTTTGGGGTGTGGAAGTAACTTGACTCATGTTGCCAGTCAACACCACTAGTGCAGGAGGCACAAGACTTGACAGACCTTGTAACTATTATCTTATCTGTTAGAGCTGATGGGTGCTGTTCTTACAAGTGAAGTACCTAATCCTCTTTTATCTCTCCTAAGCACTAGGCCTCCGTGTTAGCCTCAACAAGCCAAATCCTTATATTAATTATTGGTTGCATTTTCTTAAAGCCCCTCTTCTTTTCTTTTCTTTTCTTTTCTTTTCTTTTCTTTTCTTTTCTTTTCTTTTCTTTTCTTTTCTTTTCTTTTCTTTTCTTTTCTTTTCTTTTCTTTCTTTTCTTTCTTTTCTTTTCTTTTCTTTTCTTTTCTTCTTTTCTTTTTCAGATTCAATCACTCCTAAGTGAAATCCTGTCACTCACCCCTCCCTCCTAACGGGTGCACATCTGTTTCTGTAGTCTCTGTATCACAGCAAGCTCTAATTTTGCACCAGTAGGCAGATTTGGGGATCTGACGGTGCTTTCAGGAGATGGGGCTGGCAGATTAAAGATGCAAAACTTGTGATTAACAAACTGAACAAACCTTCATGATGGCATCAGACTACAAGACAAACTCTGAGAGAGCAAACCTCAGCTCCATACCTCCAATCTTGCTTCTCTCCTGGTTATACTGCTTCCACTCCACAGTGCTACTGTATTTACATGTGTGTTCTGGAGCTCTGCATATCAAAATGAAGGAGGTAAAAACAGGTATGTATCTGGCCCAGAAAACACCTCCCCAACCCCTCTCTCCTGTCATACTCAGCAGCTTCAAAAATGAGAGCTGGTGGGTGCTGGTAGAGGGTTCACAAGCCCATTAAAGGAGTATCATACTCCTTTATATGTAGCATAGCACAGGTGCAAGTAAGAAAACCTCAGGCATGTGCATTTCTTATTTTCCAAATGTAAATCATATCTTTGTAATAACCCCAGGCCCAAGCCTATAGCAGCTCCTGAGAATGAATGTCTTTTGCTGTGCTTGCCCCTCTGCACCGTCAGCACACAGGATCCCTCAGCTCTACACCTCCTCCTGCGTGCTTTCCATTGCTTTCCAACCACCCTTGGCATAACCTCAGAGAGGTCACCTCACAGTACTCGCTATAATAGGGCCATTTGTTCCAGATTTGGGATGGATTCTTGCCCAATTTCCCCCCACCTGCAGAGCAGGCACCTGGGGCCACCTTGGCTGTTCCCAGCTGGAGCTGGGTTTCCAAGGGTAACCTTCACACGAAGGCTTTGATCAAAGCACCTGGGTCACCCCCTTTCCTCTGCTTCTAAGATGAAGAAATTTGAAAGCTTTGAGGCTCTTGAAAATGCCCTCAACTTCTGGAGAAGCAACCCCACCTCTATTCACCTCCTGTGTGTCTGACATGAGCCAGAGCTAAGGAAGCTCTCCTGGGCAGAGGTGGCAGGCCTGATTTGCCCCCATCATTTACCCCCGCAAAGAGACTCACTGGGTTTGGAGTATGTGCTACTTCTACTGTTGAAACGGCCCCAACTTCGCCTCCCCCTCCGCTGGCCGCTCTCACGCTGAGTCATGGCTCTGCACATCCCAGCCCCTTAGACATCTGCAGGGAGGTTACACGAGGCAAAGGAGAGCATGGCTTGTTCTGCGGCTCTGCCCGCGGGGACGCTCAGGCAGCTCCCTGCTGTAGGGTGAGGAGCTGGCTGCTGGAAGGAACCATCTCCATGTTGCAACCTGCTCTCCCTCTGACTCAGTCCAATGCAAACCAGTTAGGGCGATGCCGGTTTCCCAACTAAGTGACTCCCCAGCTGCCTTCTGTAGCCCTCCACCAGCTGCAGCTGTAGGTATGTATATATAGATGCATACACATATACGCAGACACACGTACATCTATAAACTAAAATCACCACTGATTTTAAAGGGAAAAGTCTGCACACTCAAGCAATTGCCCTAATCTTGATAAGTTCCTGTTCACAAATCCTCCAGTGGAAAAATCACAATTAAACAAGCCATGCGTAGTCCTGCAAATGGGCTTTGCATGTCTACTTTCCCCCATTCCTTCCATATGGGGTTGGTTGTTTGGGGTTTACAGATAAGAACATTCCATCCTACCTCTTGGGTTACACTGAGCAAGCAATGGATAAGCCCTACCTCTGTCCTGTGTGTCAGGCTTACTGAGAAGCTGGTTCAGTCCAGCAGAGCTGGCTGTGTCTGGGTTGGTAACGTTTTGCACCCAGAAGGTTCATCACCAGGGCTGGAAGGTGACATGCATCTAAGGCAGGCTGTACACCACAGACTAAGAAGGACCAAGGCTCTTAAAATTTATATATTCAGGTCTGAATATGACTTCAAGTTATGATAAATGCTGTCTTCATTAGTTTAGGTGTGCTACTGAGGTAAGCATATCTCGTCTTATGACACATGTTTTGATCTTGTCTCTGTGCTTGATTTTGGTGTATGGATGTATAATGTAAAGCATGAGTTTGTCTATCCTCCACCTCCAGAAAACTTTTTAGTGCTGTGGTGGACAGGAACAAGGAGTGGAAGTGCCCAAGTTTTTATGACTTTTTGCAGAACAACATCAGGAATCTGTTCTTAGTCATCCCCTAAGACAGGCTGTAAGGGAGCACAATTCTTATTAGACATCAGAAAATCTGTATGAGATGGTACTTTAGGAAAGTCACAAACACTGATCAAACTAACACAGGTATGCACTTCCTTAACCAAAACAGAATTCAGGTTGTCTCCCCTACCAAGGCTTCATGTCCTTGAGTTTGCTAATTTCACTGCTCAAAACCTCTTTTATTTTGTTTCCTCCAAAGCTTTGTTTCATGCTTCTGTTCCACTGGAATTGCGCTGGCTCTTGAGATGTCAGTCTGCAGTATCAGCCCATGTACCTCAGGTTTTGGAGAGCAGTGCTACAAATATTCCCATAATTGCCTGGCATTGTACTGAAACAATGCCAAAAAAAAAATTCCCCCTCCTCCTCATTTTTGCAGCAGAGATGTTGGGTCCCATGCTGTCTATTCTTAATCTGCAGCACCATCTTTTGAGGGGATGCTGTACTCCCAAGCAAATACACTGAGTTCTCCCCAGAGGATCCCCATGGGGCCTTGCTGGCCACAGTCAAAGCTGGCTGGAAAAAAAAATGTGACAGAAGCTGTTTTCCATTGGAAAGGGACATTTCAAGACAAAATGTTTCTTGGGAATGTGTGACGCTGAGTAAATTTGTGACTGAAAAATGTTGAGCTGATACAACAGCAAGAAAGACTTAACTTTGTTCCAAGTTTCTCAAGTTGTTCAGTCCCAACTTGTTTTGTCCAGCTCACATTTATATTTGGGCAGAGGGTGCCATGTGTATAGATACTTTCTATGCAATATTTACTTTGCTATATTTAATGTTTTAGTATAATATTTTGGCATTGCTAAACTGTGTCATTTTGGGGTTTTCAAATGGAAATTTTTATTCTGGGGGGGGAAATAGAGAAAAGTTGACCTTTTTGGACTGATTCAGGGTGGAACACAGATGTCTAAATGCCAGAGTTTTCTGCAGGGCAGAACCTCTCCATTCCAACCAGCTTTTCCCCTCAAATACAGAAGATATTCCTCATCCATTCTCCCTCCCTGTTCTTAATGGCATCACTAGCCGTACAAAGACAGCTTCACTGTCCTGAACCTGTTACACTTAACAGCAAATAATTGCTGTCAAGCTTAAGCTCTGAAGGACTTTGCAGGAAAGCAAGTGAATGTCTGTGCAGCACGTGCCTCCCTTCACATCATCCTGGATTTCAACCAAGGCTGCGGGAAGGGAAGACACAGTTGTATTTACAATGATGTGTTAGTAACCTGTGGTGATGAAAGTGCTGTGCAATTACTGACTCTTCCATCCATACAGTGCTCTGGGGTGAAATATTCACACCCAACAGGTAACGAGAAAACTAAAGAATGAGGAAGGATGGAGATTCTTCTATAGTTACACTCCAATATCTTCACTTTTCCCCTTCAAAACTTCATGGAAGGCCATGGAATAAAAGAAGTCTCTTTCAGGGGAGTCACTTCTCATTTCCATTTAGGTAGGCACTGGGTGTCAGCTCAGGAGTGCTGCTCTGAAGCATCTGCAAAGTGCTACACAGGCATGTAGAGTGGGTGGTCACCTACTGAGCTGTAGGAGACAGGCAAAGTCACTGAAGCCATAACCCAGAACTTGGCATGGTGGAAGTTCATGGATCCCGTGGTGCAGATCACAATGGAATCATCTTCCGAACGCTAGCCATGTCTAGAGAGGAATATAAGCGAGCAAAAGGTTTCCTCTTTATTTTTATTTCAACCCTTTTTATCTGTCTTGTTTTATAGCTTTACATTGGAAGGAAGCCTATTTCCTGGTACATACAGCAGCTTGACTGAGCATAGCTTGGCAACAGTGCCTGTTGCTTTAGGGAAGAACAGAGCATATTCTCATTGTGCATGTTTTCCCTTGGAAACGTTTCATCCTGTCTATATAATTCTATATATGGCTCCCAGCCATGCCACTACAAGCTGCAAAAACATCAGCTTTTATATACTAACGATGTCAGGCCTATTAATGACTGGATCCAAGGCCATCAAGAAATTACCCATGATTCTGTAGACTGTCTTCCTCAGGCAGATTTGGGGGTTTTTGGCCCAGCATAAAGAAGGGAACTATTTTGCCTTTTTGGAAGAAACCCTCAAAATCCCCATTTCTCCAATGCTCATCACATACCTCCTTTGCTGCTTTTCACAATGGTTAGAAAATTAATTTTCATGTCCCAGCTAAATTTCAGTATTGGTAACTCTTGTTGTTCTCCCTGCTCTAAAGAGTTTCTTGCATCCATGTCAAACACGCAATGCAAATGCCTGGTTCCCTCTCCCCAGTTCTTGGGTTGAACTGGGTATGCCTGCACTAAAGGGCCTAATTCAGTTCTGTTCTTTTGCTAACAATTTAAATGGAAATAAATAAGAGGTAAGGAATATCCCTCAGGAGCTGGCCAAGAGAAGAGATTCTTCGGAGTCCTGTCTCAGTAAAATGAAAAAAATAAAACGTTACATGTTCACTTCAGACCTTGTTTCATGTCTGCCCTAAATTCCTGTCAATTTTGCTGCTAATAAGTGTGCCAATGTTAAAACAGGAAGTAGGAAGTTTGCAAACTTTCTTAGTGTTGCTTTCACCCATGTGAGCACAGATTTCATCTGTTGTAACAGCTGCCCTACTTAGAGAAGTACCGTTTCTCTGACTGCTTTCTGGCCCACATCCTCTGAACTCACTCACAGAGCTGAGACCTTTTATTTGGGTTCTTTACTGCATCACACTGAGTGCCCTCGGCTCTCAGGGTTAGTGATGGGAACTTCACGCTACTCCAGAGGTGATCTCCATAGGAGCTGTTAGCATAGGCAATGATGGCTGTGAACTCAAGGGGAATGTTTCCTCCAGAAAAAGGCACCTTCAGCTCCACCTCTGTCCTTGACACTGCAACCCTTGCTTGACTCATGCCACCACCAGGCATAGCCTCAAGCATCTGAGACCTCCTCTCTCTGGCTTCTTCTCTGCTGAGTGGAAGAATGTTTTGTTTCTGAGGTTAGTCTATTTTTTTAGTTATTTTTTTAAGTTTCTCAACTGATCTGTCACCCCAAACAGCGTGTGCAGCAGAAGCAAGAAGAAGGGACAGCTCACTGCTGTCTCTTTGGCAGCTCTGCGGATGCCATGCTACTCTCTAGGACATGGCGTTTGGCTGGAGGACACCCTGGCAAGAAGAGATGTTGAAAAATAGCAGTAGCAGCAACAGTAGCAACAGATGGGGCTAGGAACCTTTCCCTGTGAGACTATCAGATCTGTTACTCTTCTCAGCTGTTTGGTGGGTCATGTTTGGGTTACATATCCGATGATGTTCGCACTGTGCTGTGGCCCGGCAACGTATATGCCAGATTCCTCTGGTTCTCCTCGTTGCCTTGCTTTAGAGCGACAGCAGTGTCCTCAAATGCTCAGCAGAGGTTTTGCAGACTCTGAGCTGGAGCAGCCAAAAAATGTAATGTCCTAAAGTTTGAAACAGCTTGTTCATTTCACAGACATGTATGCATATATATTGTGTAATTCCTCATCATTCAGCTTTGGCTCCTGCTGTCTGTAGCCATCAGAAGCCTCTACTTGAAATCCTGTCTCCTGGGCATCATTGGTTGTTATCTCAGGGGTGACTCATTATCTGCCTGGATTGGTTACCAGAGGGCTTTTTGGTGTGCAATCTTTCTATAGCGCAGTCATGGACTACAAAGCCAAGAAGGACCATTTTGGATCACCTAAAATAACCTCCAAGCTCTTCATGTATTGAGCTGCGAGTGTTGGCTGGTGATTGTAAGGATTTTGCATACAGAAATGGATGCTTGCATTTTCAGTGCAAGTTTGCACTTGTGTACCTGCCCTCAGTAACACTTTCAATGTTTTCATAATAAGATGGATCCTAACAGTGCAACAATTATGGAATGGAAGACCTTTTCCCAGGTGGTCATCAAAGACAGTAGACAATAAGCATTAAAGCAGCCATGGACTTAGAATTACTTTGATTCTCAAGACAGACAGCTTAAGGTGATGTTTACATTTCACAAACAAGTGAAGGACAGGGATACTTTGGCTAGGGCCCCCACACAGCATAAGGCACTGCAGAAGCGTTGTCTTTTCATAGACTATCTTATTAGCAAGTTTTTCAGTAAAGGTCTATCAAAGATTTTGCATCTGTTTCAGAATCTATGTTCCTTTATTTCTGTTATTTATCACCAGGTGACATTGATCAGTATAGAAATGCCCCAAAGAACCTTGCTTGTCCTTGCAGCAGTCTCTGGGATAAAGGAGTTCTTTCCCTACCATTACGTGAAAGGTTTGTATTCAGGTGGTTAATCTTCCTATTTAAGGCAGAAGACCTTAGAGAATGAAACCATATAATAAGGGTACCAGATGGCAACTCATGCTTAGACTGAGGACTGTGTAGTGGGACAGGAGAGGAGATCTGTCCGTAAGAGTATCACACCAGACATATTGGATCAGAGTAATGGTCTGTTTGGATATGTTGTCTCCAATAATATTCAAAAGTGGATGCCTAGGGAAGGATATTAGAACAGGAGAAGCATCATCCTTTCCTCTCTATCCTTCTAGCCTCCAGCCATTGGAGATCACGTGGGTTCCTATGGCAGCTAAGGATGCTGTGGCCCAAAAGTGAACTGAACACTGATCTGTATGGGTAAACCACATTCAAAGAGGACACCTGGCTAGTCTTAGGTCGCCCAGTGATCCTTACTCACCTGCAAACAGAGCAGCAAAACCAATAGACCTAACTCAAAGGTGAAGAAAAGTGGTAGCATGCAATGGCAGGACAGGGCAATTTTTCATCCAATATTTCACTAGGGATCAATTCAAGTGTGGTATGACACTGGAAGGAACAAAATACACAACCTGCTCTCCTAGCCATGCTGCCACCTCCCCCATCCATGGGACGAGATTTCTTCAATGTTTCTGATGTGAGATTTTTCCTGTGGGTAGTGTCCCCAGATGTCCAATTATGTTGTCCCACTGGTGACTTATCCCTTACAGATAAAATGATCTGTGTTACAAAGAATGGAGACAGCTCCAGAGTATGGCCGCTGCCACATGAGACAGAGCTAATTGTTTCCTTACCAATTGCAATTTCTACTCTTCACACTAGGGAAATAAAATTGCGTTCTTCTGAAGAGCATGTTGGCAAGCAGGACAAAATGAGCACCGTACAGACTCCCTCAGTTTTACATGAGGGAAATAGAGGCAGCAGTGCCAAGGGGACACATCCACATTCATCCAGGGACATCTAAGACATGAAGCCATGTTGCAGCTCTTGCTGTCCATGGTGTATGTCCTACTTCAGGGGCAAGGTGTTTTTCCTCTGCCCAAGATAACCTGCCTGAACACGTGAGCTCACCACATCAAGCCTACTTCAATGAAAAGCATGGTCTTTTCGTGGCTCACTGCTCCCTATCAGACCTAGCACTGACTCATTACAGAGCAAAAATGCCTGTTCAAAGACTGACCGTGTGCTGAGCTGCAAGTGTAGTCAGTCCCCACACATCTGGATGCCATACTGTATGGCTGAAAACACTTCTTTTGACTGTGATTCATCCATCTTCATTTTCTCACTCTGCAAGCTTCTGTGAGTGACTCAAATCTGACACCCATGAAAGGCCTTTATTTCTTTATAATTCCTGTCAGACCACTAATTAATTGTTGTGTTTGTTCTTTAATACCTGACCAATTAGCATAAGTAAATACATGGGCAGAACAAGAGGGCATGCAGGGCTAATGAAACAGCTGCAGTGTTTTTAGCTGCCAGATCAAAACCCTGGGAAGTCTTTAGCACAAAGGGAGGAGAACAAGAAGGAAATACGCTGAGTGGCTAAATGAGCTACCTCTGTTGACTACACTTCCAACTTATGAACTACTTGTAAGAGGTCTACAAATAATTATATATTTTAAAATGTAGTATTTTCAGCAGATATGAAATCAGGAGGGTTGGTGAGTCCACGTAAGTTGAAGGTCAGTTTCTAAGCAAGTTTCTATGGGTAGCTGTGTCCAGATCCTCAGTACTGGGATCACTGTACTTCCAGGCAGTTTGCTATGTCTGCTGTTCGTTTATTTTACTGGCTCACTATATAAAATTACAGGGTGGAAAGAGCAGGAATGTCTAGGGAAACTTTAGATGTCACTGTAACAGCCCTGCTACAGTTCTAAAGCTGTATATATGCATTAACACAGTATTGCTTTCAAACTAAACCATATCCTGCCTCCTAGTTTGGCTTCTTAGCCCAAGCGCTGGTTCAGCAATGCAGGTACATGGTTTCTGGAATAGAGCTGCCATGTGCCCAAACTGCTTGGACTAGGAGTAAAGCTGTTCAGATGTCTCTGTGTAGAAACGGGAAAAGGTAGTAAAAACCTAGAAGCTACTCGAAGACATCAGAAAAGAGAGGGTGAGATTTTTGATGTGTTCAGTGACAGCCAGGAAAATGGAGGGGCACAGGTTTGGGTTAATCATTAAATAAAGGCAGGCCAAACGTGAGGATGACGTTTCTCACAGAAAGACCTATGAAGCCATAGAGCCGGCTTGAGGGAAGCACCATCACTGACTCATTTCAGACTAGCCCAAACAAATTAATAGAGAGGAGAGAAGCAAGCAAGTCTGGCAACAAGATTATAGCTGAAGATGCTGCTTGATCCAAGAAACTGTTGGCCTTCCTAATCTTGAGTTTTCTTTGATTCTGCAGAAGCTTTTAATAATTTTATTGATTTTTGCATAAAACAGCTACAGTGTTGCATAAGGTCTCTATTAGCAGCTCCAGCTCTGAAGATGCGTCAGCAGTTCTAGTGTTGCCATACTCGAATGGGCTGGGAATGCAACCACTACATGTGCCGTGGAGATATCCCCCATCACCACCCTTTTTTGAGGATAGGCTCAAAAATTAGATTTACAAATTTGTTCTTCTTTTCATATGAGTTGCCTTTCTCTACAGACTATCAAAAAGCAGGCATAGGTGTTAGGGAGTCTGATTCTTTCGTGGTTCTCTTCAACTCCAACTTTGCAGCGGCTGCAATGCCTAGCTTAGGTGTTGAGATATAGTTCTCTTGGCCACAATTTTAAGGGCCTTGAGAGTTAAGCATCTCAAGGTCTTTAACAGCTCTGCAGCTTATTTTGTGAGCTAATCCCACAGTTTAGCATGGAAATTCCTAGGTGTGAATCTGTGATGCTTCCCCTAGGCCAGGGATTGCTGGAACTGGTGAAGTGCCTTCGGGACATGTCACTGTGCATTTGCCATGCTCTTGTACTCTTTGCTCTGCATATTCTAGTTACCTACCTACATGGACACTTGCCTGGATTTGTATGGATATATGTTGCCAAGGAGACCTGGCAACTACAGGGGTTGGCTACTAAAGCAATGCAGAGCAGTCTTTATATGCTTGCGGGGAGCATCTTGCAGGCACACTGTCTCCATACTTATATGTACAGACTTCATGCAAAAGTTTAACATCAGGTTTGACCCCTTAGTTATAGGACACAAGAAGGGCTGTTGGAAGCAGCAGGGCAGTTACAAGAAACATTTGGTATGAATTTTCCCCTGTTTTGCAGTTAATGAATCATTCCTGAGCCTGCCCTTCCACTGTTCTCATTATTCCAGCTCAGACTGTTGGGAAAAGAGCTCTTTAGGAGACAGAGCAGAGTCCGTTTTTATGTATTTAATTTGGTTGGCCAGAGACAGAGGGAAGATGGACTGTGTGTCATCTACTAACTGACTGCCTTCTTGTCCAGTAAAAGTTTAAGCTTCCTCTCAAGGCAGTCCACAATTTTTCTCTAAATTCGCAGGCTACTGTGAAGCTATAATGCTGCAGGGGTCCCAGAAGGTCTTTTCCTTTGCTGTGACATAGGCACCCCACCCTTGAATACACCCTGCGAAGATTTGCAAGTGTGACTATCCCAGCAGGGCACAGTCCACAAGGGCCTTCTCTTTATCTTGTCCTGGGAATTGCTTGCTTCAGCTCTGGCCCACAGGTACAATGAAACTCCTTCAAATAAAGCCACATGGTAAAGTTTCCATCTCCTTAGTCAGGTNAAACAAAAAAAAGCAAAGGGATCTGAAAAATAAATTAGGCACTTTGGTGCCGAGGCAAGGTATCTGGGTTTTTCATAGGTCATCCGGGAGCACAGTACACATGAGACCCTCTGTGCTGCTATCTCCATCTTGGGTTATTGTGATGGGCATCTAGAGAAGGAAGACAACTCTGTGGTAATTGTAGTGATTTTTGTGTTCTGTAGGGTTAACTCATCTTGGTGTTAAACATCCCAAGCACAGAACATCAACCAGGCAGGTAAAAGCACCTTTCTGCTAATTGCATCTTTTTTACAAAGGAAAAATAAAAACACTGGCTTTTTGTTCAAAAACATCAGTAGAATTTAGCTGACATACATATGTGCATTTTTGAAAGCCAGCTGAGGACACAACCTCACAATCCAGGAAAGGGTTAACTTCAGAGAACTATCAAGCTAGGCAGGACCATTTATGCTGGCTTTCTTCTAGGAAACTCCCTGCAAGAGAAAATTAGAGGCAGAGGACAGTGTGTAGCTGTAATCGAACCTTGTTTAGTTTGGCACTTTCTCTATCTATCCCATCTTTACCAATCTGACTTGCTCTGCTGTTTTTCTTGGCTGGATCACTAGAGTAGTTATTCCACAGATATATGTAATATTTTAACATATACAGCTAGTGCAGTTGCTGCTTTGTCTGTCCTTTGTGAAGCAAACTTCAGGGAATGAGTTTGAGTGTGATGAATTTCCAGGTTTTGCTGGATTTCTGCTCCATGGTTGGGTGGACACCTAGAGCAGAGGTTCTTCTAGACTTAGCATGCGAGAGGAGAGAGCTTTTTCCTTCATGTGTCTCAGACACTTGAGCTCTCGGACACTTGATGGGCACTCCAGAGATTTCAAGAGAGGATAGTATGAAAGTACTGTCATACTTCATGCTGCATAGTTGGCCCATCATACACAGCTTATTTTAAACCAAAATTCTGCTTCATCTATACTTTCATCAGCATCCCAATAATACTGAACTGCACCGGGCTGAAATAGCGAAGAACATCTTTAATGCGTGAAAAGACAACCCACAGGCAGGAATCTCACCAAAATCAGCTGAGAAGAAAATCTAGGATATGACAATGTTTTTCTCCTGTTAATGGGCAATATTTATATTTTAATAGCTTTTTCTAATTTTTCCACAAGTGACTGCCAAACCCCATAAATAAACATAGTATTCTATACACTAAGGAACTGGATTGACGTTCAATGGTATTTCATAGCATGTACACTTTAATTAAGACATGATGACCTGGACTCAGTGGGTTGACACAAGGGAGTATTAACTCTCCATTCTAACAGTTCTGCTGCCAAGGACAAATTCTCTGTTGCATTGGTGTGACTCAGTTCAAACAACAAACAGCCTTGCAATTCAAAATCCCTACAGGCCCTGGTCGAGTTTCCCCAGTTCTTGGATAACTTCCTCTTTTCTCCTTGATGTTTTTCTTAAAGTGAGATATTCTGTTGCTTTGTCTTGATTTTCCAAGTAACGGGTGGGTCTTTATACTCCTGACAATAAAGTTGCCTTCCAAATATTTATCACATCAAATAATGTAATGTTCCATGTTATTAATCCTGGAGAATCTCCATTTTTCCATTTGGTGAACTATGTTGTCTAACATGGACATGTATTTCTATAATAAATGTTTCTGAGATGTCACATTTGCAATGTACATTGAAAAGTGTATGAGGAAAATAAATAGGGTTAAATTCTGCTTTGTTTACTTTTTGTTGTTAGCATTCATGTGGTTCTGCTTGAGCCAGTGGGTGTAACTCAGAGCAGAACTAGGACACATTTGTATGAAACTCAGTGATTTAAACTGGAGATGGATGAACCTCCAGAGAAGCCATATGCGTAGTGTCCTGAGAGACAAAAGTGAAGTTCTTCTGGATTCTGGCTTGGTAGAAGGACTATCCATTGAGCTCCATCACACAGACTCACATAGGCTCATTCCATCACTGTGCTTCAGGTGCCTTCAGCACAGCATGAAATTCACTGAGTTAAAACAAACCAAGTTTATCCTGAAATCTGCCCTTGCCTTCCGCTGAGAGCACCAGTAAACGTCTCTGCAGTCCTTTACTGAAATTAAAGTGAAGTACTTCGAGACCAGTGATGAACTTCCGAAGTTGTCCCAGGTCCTGATTTTGCAACAACCCACAAAACCAGAATCCTTTCCCCAGCTCTTCAGGCTTCATCATACAAGCCTCACTTTGGTCCAAAAAGCATAAACATGGTGACAGGTGAAAACTGAGTAAGGACAGCAGCGTCATTGTAATGTGTCCAACCCCCAGCGTTAGGCAGAAAGTCCCAAGGAAACATGAGCTATTTGATGACTTGGCTTACAATTCTGCCCACTGTGGTGAGCCCATGCCTACGCACTTCGGCAAGAGTATGCATTACATGCAGTGGTTTGCTGCAGAAGTTACTGGGGAGAAGCTGCTGCCTGTAATGGAAGCCTGGTTTCACTGACCTAGAGAGTTTATAGGTTTTGATGCTCTTCTGGAAGGCTTTGAACCGACCTGTGTGGCAAAGCCACTGCTAATAGTACAAGGATGGCATCCACTCGTCTGGCTCCGTGTTTCCTAACCACTGTCTGTAGCAGGGTTTGGATAACTCTGCGTGAAACCAGGCCTTTTTGTATCCTCTGGAGAGGGCCAAGAGGTTGGGCTGCTGTCTGTGCTGGGATGAGTGAGGGCAGTACTCCTCCACAGCACTACCACAGGTGAATTCCTCATTCACAGCCTTTCCTCATCTGCACAGATCAGAAATTTCGGATATATTTTTATTTTGTTCTTGTGTTTTAAATATGTGGACTTTTCAGACCCCCTTTTTTCTCAGCAGGTTCCTCAAACAAGATATACTCCTGAAGCTCCTGTAACTCTTACCGTACCTCTCCAGGTACAGAGACAAAGAGCTTGTGTATGCACACAGCTTCCACTCCACAGGAGGATTTTTCTACATGGCTCCAAATACCACAGGAGCTGGCTGCTTCTGAAGGCAAAGGCTGGCTTGCAGTCCTTCCTGATAGATAGAGCTTGTGTGCAATACCCCAGGTCCTGCGGGGAGCACCGGTAGCTCTGCACTGCCACTCTGCTGTTATCCTGCCTCAGCCAGGTCTGAGGGCTTCGTGACAGCTGATACCAGGGAATCTGCAGAGCTTCAGGAGATGCAGAGAGAGTAAATTCCATGGAATGCACTTGTCTCGCTTCTCCATCGATAGAGACCACACACGGGTCGTCCGTGTGGGACAGCTGTAAACACTGCCTGTGATAGAGCTCTGGCAAAGAGGCCAGTGGTCCTCCAGTGAATCCAGATGGGTCTCAGAGGAGAACAGCTGTGTGCGAACAGGAAGGGAGAGCTTCCTCCTGCCTCTTCCAAAACCTTCCACTCAACCGCTAAATAAATCAACATCAGCAGTGACTCTTCGCAAGGCAGAGTGAGCCAAACCCAGGCTGGGAGTTTACTTCAGTACAAAGTAAAAGGAGAGGAGCTGTCTGCAGCAAACCAGAGCTTTCCTAATGCAAAGCTTTAGGGCATCACCAACCCATTTTTTGCATGTTTTCATATAGCTTCTTTCCTAATGCTGTCTGTGCTGCCTGAAGTTACAGCGACAACATGGTGTGTATCACTGGATAGAGTCAAGGCATTCAGAGTGTAGAACAGGTGAAGCAAAAATGACTTTCAGCTATACAAAGGTAAAAATATCAAACAGAGGCTCAGAAATATTTGTTTTGGGTTAATCTGGAGGTCTGACCACTCCTATCACTGTTGAGAGCTGTGGAAGAAAACTTCTGCCTTTGGAGAGAACATGAGATGTTTGTAAGTTGCACACAGTTTTTATTTCTGCAAAAAAAAGAAAGGAAAAAAAGAAAAAAGAAAAAAAAAAGGAGAAAAAAAGAAAAAAGACAAAAAGACAAAAAGAAAAAAAAAAGACAAAAAGA
>VWYH01072609.1:904545-1014551 GCA_013399365.1 Pampusana beccarii | reverse complement strand
AGGAAAGGAAAGGAAAGGAAAGGAAAGGAAAGGAAAGGAAAGGAAAGGGAAAGGGAAAGGGAAAGGCACAAGAAGCTAGACTGTTTGGATCCCCTATTCCCACAGCAGACAAACAGAAATGTCCAGTTTGGCACTAGACAACATCTGAACTGACAAAAGAAACTGCAGTTCCTTCACAGAGCACCATAGTGATCATTCATCATTTTCAAACAGCGCTTGAGGTCCTTTTAACATGAGTGTCTTGTAATTAGCCCCTCAAGTCTCGTATCTCATAATCGCAACTTCATTTTAAGGTGTATAATTACAGGTGCTTAGCTCTCATCATCATGAACATAGTTAAATTACAGTAGGAGGAAGGGAGTTTGATGGATTTACTGTGTGTCATGTACAGTACGCCATGATTAGAAACAACAGAGTCATTTAGATTGGAAGGGACCCACCGCATCTTCTGGTCTAGCATCTATAGCTTAAGACATACAATGTTTCAAGGAAGAATTGTGCAATGTACAAAGCAAGGCTAAATTTTGCAATACCATATTCACTAAGTTATCTGGAGGCATCCATATGAATGGGTGGATACGGCAGCCTGGCCTTCATAATGCTATATGAAATGGTCACTCTTGTTTGTCTGAAGAGAAAATGACACTCTCTTTTCCAAGAAGACATTTTCTCATTGAAAAACTTCATTTAAAAGAAATACATTTTCCTAGAAATGTGTTGGTTTGGACAGATGCTTGTTTAGAGTGTGAAATGCAGAACTTTAAAGCCAAGTATTCTCAAAATATGTCATTTCAATGTGTTTGGTTTGGGGTTTTTTTACATCTTGAAACAACATTTTACCCCTTTTTTTTTCTAGGCTGTTTATTTGACATGACTGAGAGCTGGAAATAACAAGAACAAACAAAAATAACCTAAAGAAAGTTTTGACTTCACGAAAGGGAACTAATTTTCTTTGTCCAGAAGCAAACATTTGTGCAAAAGGTTTCCAGTGTACTTGTGTTTGCCGCCACTCAGAATGCATCTTGATGCTGTTTCATGGGGTTTCACCCTTGCTGGGAAGGTGAGCTGCAGCAGCCCAAGAGCCAAAGTTCCCTAGCTGGGTACCTCTCAGTCTTTGCATTGGGTTCAAATAGGGAGATTGTAACTTCTCGCCGGGAGAGTGGTTTATGCTGGTGCTTCTTAATCCTGCCTAAGATCTATCCCAAGCCAAGGTGGTCCATCAGGGCTACAGGGAAATGCTACAGCTGGTATCACACCTGGTTTTGGTTTCCCAGTCAGAAAGTCAGGTTCCCACTAATAGCTGGGTGAACTTGGGTGAGATCAAAGCAAGGTTTGAGCACAGGCATCAGGCTTCAAAGGAGCACATGGTACTCCTGGTACCCTTTCTCTAGCAGCTGAATTTCACCCCTGCAGAACATATTCAGGATTTCGGCTACCTACAAATTTAAAATATTTCTAGGGTGGGTTTGATTTGGAAACCTCACCAAATCTTACCATTCCTGCCTCCCCATATGACAACTCAGCAAATGAAATTTTGGCCCTTTTTCATTTGTTTAGATAAAGGAGTGAGAAAGAGCCAGGAAGAGGCTCGGACTTTTTTGTTTAAGGGAAAACATATTTTTTTCAGCCAGGCTGAAGCTGTTCTTCCTCATGCATCCCAATAAAATTCAATTCAGGCATGGACTACGTTTGGAAATCCTCAGCTGAAAATGTAAATGTCCTCAAACAGAAAAAAAATACATATATTTATGAGAATGAATAAAAGAGAGGTTTAGCATGGAAACTGCTCTGCAGCCTTCACTATAAAGCACTGCCAGATGCCTCCTCTAAAAGAAATACAAGGTATTATTCACGTGGCAGTTCCACTGGCCCCTTTGAGTCTACGAACATAAATTAGGGTTACTAAAGTAGGTAAAGCATTGTAGAATCAGACTCCTCTTTTGCCCAACTGTGAGCATCTGTAAAAAAACCTTTTGGGATAAAAGACACAGAAGAACTATAAGACCCTTATAGTTGTCAAATACAATTTCCTTTACTTGCATTTTTTTCTTCCATTTGGAGTCCAACCTCCATCTGTTTATGGAAATATTTAGATCCCTCTGGTGTATTTTTAGCAGAACGTTTTGCTTTTGCTGCTGCACTATCATTGCATCATCATTCTCCTGTTGCTCAGCTCCGATTCCCTCACATTTTTTTCCTTTTTTTCTTTTTGGTCTTAAGCTTCAATCATTCCAGCAGACACACACACAGAAAAGTAAACGCTACACTGTGTTTACGCTCTGAGTGCTCACACAAACATGCCAGCAAAGTGCACACAGAGACACACAGAGAATGGCTTTTCATGAGTGTTAGTGTTGGGCTTTTTTCAATGATATTTCCATTTGTCAACCATCCTACCTGAGACATTAAGGGATTAATGCCCTGGGAGCTGAGATCTCAGACTCTTAGAGGTACCTCCTGTAAATAGCTGAAGTCTGAAAATGAGCAAGACTGCCACTGTCCTTCAAAATATTTGGTGTCACATTGTTTAGCCAGATGTAAACACACCTGCTCCTAGCATATGTCCTTTACCAGCATTCAGACCTGCACATACATGTGTATGTGAATCACCTTCTGCACTGTCTGAACATTTTTCCTCATGTAGATATGTACCTTCCTTTGACAGCACACAGTATTCTTCTCCACCCTGTCTATTCTGCCTGCAGAGGTGTCACAGCTTCAAATATTTTCAAAATCAGGAGTCACCTGTGCCTAGTTACTTACAAAAGCAGGGAGAGCACCAACCTGCAGACATTAAATAAAACACCTGCAGCCTGGAAACTCAACTGAGACCCAACAACTCATTAAAAAATCCCCTTTGCCCCTCTTCATCAGGTAACACTTATTAGGTTTTACAGCGTCATTACCTGCAGTCTGAGATGACCAGGCACAACCCAAACCCTGGAAGAAATTTTTAGAAGGACTCTGATGAAGGTCTAGGTGAGATCCATGGGGACATTATTAGAACTGACTTCTGCATGAATGTTTGGGAGACACCAAGAATTATGTCTTCTGGGTGAAAAGCTACCCTTTTTTGTGATAACCTTAGGGAAGCAAATATGTGACTTGTCACATATATCTGATTTTATAACCCTGTATTGGGTATCAAGGTAGAAAAGAGGAATATTACATCACTGGAGGTTATGTCATTCTTTGGCCTAGCTCTGTTAGTTTTAAGAGACAGTGATTTATGACTCATACGTAAACAGACCTGCATGCAGGAGAGGTCAGGCTCCTTTTGCACACCTGAAGAGCCTCTGACTAGGCACTAATGAGCAAACCCATGAAAAGTCAAGCCATGCTCAGCATCTGCTCTTCCTAAATGCCTCAAAATTGTGTTGCCATTTGCAAAATTTCAAACCACAGCAGTCTGGTTTTCCTTCTTAGCCCAAACAGAGAGTGTGTGATGCTTGCTCTGGACAAATCAAACCATTGCGTCTCCCAAAGTGCTTTCATCATCATCATTATTTATTATTATTTATCATCCCTGCCATGTGTTATGTTTTTTCCATGCACAAAGAACAGACAGATGTTTTCCATCTGCACGATTTCTTAATTTTAGATCTCGGGGCGGGGGGGGCGGGTGAAGAGAGATAAAAAAGAAACCATTAAGAATGAAGAAATCCACTATGTGTCTGGGAGTGGCACTGACCCTCACATACAGGTATGTGCATGCATGAGGTCTCTGAAACCAGAGCCAAAGGCTTCGCCTTTCCTCAGGCTCTTGGCTGCCTCAGTGAAAAAGCTCCTGCGACTGCAATGGGTGACTTCACCACAGCACAGGTCCTGGAGGAGCTGTACACCATGGGAACAAAAGACCTGTTTAGCAGGTTACTCTGACCCAAAGCACTGGGATGAACTTGCACAGGCTCAGGCCATTATGCAGGTTGGCTTCCCCCCATGCATACCGTTTTTCATCTGTTTGGCTTCTTGCCTCCCATTTCTCCACTGCCCATAAGCTCTATTGAGTCTCCAATACTTTCTCAGCTTCTTTCCTCATATGCAGGCTATGCTCTTTCTTATTACCTGATGGGTCAGATGAGCAAAGTTCTTGACTTTTGTTCTCCCTACCTGGGTCAGGTCAAGTGGCCCAGGACAGTCCCCTGGTAGAAGAAGGTGGTATTGCACAGCAGTCTCTCTCAGCTTTGGCACAGCTGTAGTCAACACTGGCTCTGCTGGGAAACTGGAGTTCTGGTTAAATGTACATTTTCTTGAAAAGTGTCTTCTTTCCACAGGAATTTTGACTTTTTGATGGAGACCAAAAATGTTTTGGCCTAAACATTTAGGGGTTTTGAGTCTTCTTTTGGAGTACATGGAAGGCAAGACATTCAAAAATTGCCACAAACAAATTCCAGGGGGAATGGATTTATTTTGGTTTCCTTCGGAGGTTTCCCAGAATCCTCTCTCTTTTTTTCTGAGAAACTTCAGTGTTCGATGTGAACACATAGCTATGCCATATAATCTACCAGCAAGGGAGCAGGAAAGATACCAAACTAGGCTGACAGAAAGGTGAAAGGACGTGGTATGATATATCAGTCCCCAGAGCAACCTAGTTGCCTGAGAGGAAATAATGCATAAATAATAACAAAACAATGATGGGAACAGGAGCTATATTAATAATAATGCACCATAAATGCACATGGCCTTTTACAACCATATTCCTAACAGACCATATCAAAGACCTTGCAAGAACAGCTCAGTGCCTCTAGGGCATTTGGAACACAGACCAATACTTTGCGCATAGAAACTTATGTGATACGTGAGGTGGCAGTTTAAATTCAGACATCTGGTGGGTTGTGGGGAATGGGGAGCTGCGACTCTGATATTAATAGCATGTTCCCTCCATTCACTAGTTCAAACAAGTTGCCGTGTTGTTGTTAGCTTCAGAAAGCAACCAGGCTTGTGAAAAATTAAGCTGTTTTCTTTCTGCTTGACATATTGTCGAAGAACTGAACAGACGCAGTAACAAGTTCAGGCACTCTGAAGTGTTTTGGTTAGTGATTATTGCTATAAAGTCCTCTGTTTCTTCACCTCCACCACCCTTCTTGCCAAAATGAGAATTTGATGACAAGGTAACTTGACTCTGCCTCTCCCTCAAAAAGATAGAAAGATTCAAAAATAGCTGTATGCTTCAGGCTACACGGGAAGCTTGCAAAGAAAAATTGTATTGAATGAGTAAAATGAAAATTTGCTGTATGGAAGCACCCAAATACATGGTTGACCTAAAAATCATGAGAAACATTCGATGGAGGGGGCAGGGAGGCAGGTGGAGGGGGGTGGGAGGGTTGGATGCTTCCTGGTTTTGGTTGTCTTTTTGGTGGATTAGAATTCCACCACCTTGGGGACTACTTTTTACTATTTTTTTCACCAGTAAAAATTTAATTAGTATACTTCCAGCCTCAAGAAGTGAGGAAAGAAGAAAATCAGGCAAAATAATTTTATAAAGATGTAGAAAAAAAAGGGTGTAGGGGGAACATCTCAGTCAATACGCCAGTGACAGCAGGAGAAGCCAAAAAAAGGTGGGGGGGGAAGCAAAAGCTTCTTTTAATAATTTGTTCCATGGGAACTGAAATGACCCATCAACTATTATGTTGATCTGTAGATGTTTGGATTATTTTTCTTCCAAGGAACTTCTGGAAGGAGAGACTGCTCTCAGGTGCTAGTAAGCCTGACCAGAAGAGATGTCTCTGACTTTAGGTCTGTTTTGCCAGGTTTGTGTGTTAAGATGAGCCCACAGTCCTCGCCTGTAATGTTTGCCTAATCTCTCACCCTGTCTCCCAGCCAGAGCCTGCCAGTTCCACCATGCTAAATGCACCAGGAATAGCACCAAGCACTCCAGCAGTGCTACCCATGTGCAGAGCCCAAGTACAACTGGATCACAGCATCTCATCTCCAGCACCTCTTTACCGGACCAAGTTTGAGGCTCAATTCTGTTTTCTGTCTGCCTCACCTTCCCCCATGAGTAAAGAAACATTCATCAGGTGATTTGATGAAGAAAACCTGTATGTCACCTGCTGTACGAGCATCACAAACAGGTAAGAGAGCCTCCAATGGACACCCTGGAGACCTTGATCTCTGAGTGTGCCTATTCCCTTGTCCAGCTGCCTGAAGGCAAGGGTGTTATGAAAAAGGGAGGAGGATTTATACACTGAACTTTATTTGGGTACTTGGGTTTGATTAGTTTGAACTTAAACGCAGTGAGACTATCATTTTACAAAAGAACACAGTGGGAATAAAAACAGGGTTTGGAAGTAAATATACAAATTCACAGTGTCTACCCCTCTGCTTGTTCAGTGGGGAACAGCCTCCCCACTCATGCGTTTCGTTATCCTCCCATGCAGCTCCCATTTAAGCTTCTTCCCACACAGCGCTGAGCAGGACCTTCTTGGTAAGATGAGGCAGCTGGTGAACTGTGACCCCTGTAGATCCAACAGGTCTAAAACCTTTCAAACCCAAACTTGTCTGGCCTGCCACTTTGCAAACCTTCAAGCCTGCCCTAAGGAGATGCCCCAGCCCAAGAGCCAGAGCTTTCTAGAGAGTCCGAGTGGGATTAGGCATGGAGGGTCATGACAGAGGAAGACAGCAAGATCCTGGTCATGAGTTGAGCATGTTGAAGGCCCCATCTCCACCTTGTTAGCCTTGGCATTGGCAGATGCAGAGGGCCGTTCAGCACAGTAAATCTGGAATAGAGCAGGGAACTGGCCGTGGAAAATGGAAGGTTAATATTTCGATCTATGGGTGATCCTGTCCCGTGTGAAACTCTTCGCATTCAGTATCTGTGAAGCTGTGTTCAGAAGAGGATGACATGGTTTCTGTCTGCACTCATCTCTCTATCCTAACCAATATTCAGAAAGCTTTTCTTTCTCTCCCATCCTTGATCCAACCCTGTCTCTCTCTTTATTTTTATTTCCTTTGGAGCTGCTGATTCTGATTCCTTGTGAATGAGCTGTGTGGTGTGAAGAGGGTGAAGGGAACTTCTTCACAGCCACAGAAAAAGAAAGGAATCACCATGTTTGATACATGTTGCCTATTTTTCTTCTTTGAAATTGGGAGGATCAGTCCCCAGCCTTTTGACGTGATGGCTTAACACTGTCCAAGAGGTAGAAATTTGTTTATTAGCCCTGCAGAATTTCCCACTTCAGTTTACCTTAGAAAATGTGGGAGGCTAAGAAGGTACAGTTCCAACTATTAAGTCTTTCCAAGTGGTGCCATAATGCTGTTTAACCTTTCCCTACAGATGCATAACACCAGAGCTGTCAACCTGGATACAGCGAGTCTCTGCATGTACTTAATGCATAGACAGAGACCAGATCTTTACAAGAAAATGTCTGCATAAGCAACTTTGTATTCACCTACTGGTGGTTCGTTTAACTCTTTCTCTCCTGAGAGGCATTTTCTCCTCTTTCCATAGCGGTATGTATATATGTGTGTGTGTGTGTGTATACACATAATATTTATACAGCGTCATGTTCCCATTGCACTGGTTGGGTCACCTAAGGATAATAATTATTGCAGGTCGTTCCTTAATTCTAATGATTGATCCCAGGCTTTGATATTAAAGGTCACAGTTCATCCCTTTGATAAGATGCTGGTAACACATGAAAAATATCTCATCTCCTAACGTAGCAAGTACAATGAAACGTTAGAAATTAAATTACTTTCGGGGATTGTTTTTTTTTTGGTTGAGTAAATACTTATTTTTGAGATCACAGTTCTATTGACCAATTTTTCAGTTTGACAAATATGACTCACATGAACATGATTGATTTGGGGGAGTGAGCTGGGTTGAGTTTCAGAAGTCCTGAAATCCAATCCTGATCTTGCTACTATTTCTGGTGTGAACAGGAGTATGTCTTCTTACTTCTCTGTCCATCTTCTTTTCCTGCTGACTTCTGTTTCCTCTAGTCTTAACCTGTCTCCTGTTTTGCACAGCAGCTATCAAGAGCGGAGTCCTGATATCATCACCCCTCAGCAGATAATGAAGTAGAGCTTCCCAGTAGATACTGGGTTCTCAGCTGGGATGAAAGACAGTGGAGGCTGGAGACCAGTTTGAGGGAGTTGAACCATTTGTGCCTTTAAGGGAAAATTCAAGGCATGTAAAAACTCTAAATCTAGAGCTGCTCAGATACATATATCTAAGGTAACAATATGTCTCTGAGTCATTACCAGATCAGAAATCTTCATTAGGCCAGCAGATTACTTGGGAATAAACTAAAACTGAACAGAACTACAAATAAGAGGAATTCCATTCCCAGGGAAATCTCAGAATCTCTTTTCCTTTGCAAAATGTAATAACTTTTTTTTTTTTTAATGGCAATACTCAATTTTTCTAGAATGAGGCAAAGGCATTTGGTTCAGAAACACAGGAATAGGATATTTGGTTCCAAAATCATGAAGTATTTCATACTAAATATTTCCCAACCAAACTAATTTAAACGGAGAATTTCTGTGCATTAAAAAAGTGCCACTCTGTGGATGAAACTCCATGTATGCTAAGAGCCCCTACCTGAATAACTGTTTTGTTATTATCCACTGCTACACAGCCAAAGAGGAACCCTTCACTTCTGGTATGTCACCTTCCTTTCCATTCAATTGAGACATGGTATGGGACCCCAATTACTTACAAGTTCACTGAAGGAGGTGAGTAGGTAGGAGCTGCGGGTGGCAGAGTAGAAGGAAAAAATTATCTTTGTATAGGAAATCCCAAAGAAATACCGTGCTCCTGGACCACAGGCATGGTATGTATTACTTTCTATATCTCAAACAGTTACTTTTTTGTTGTCGTTACCAAAAGGGGGAGATAGAATAAGGCAAGGAGCAAAGCTAGTGTTTTTTCAGGAAGAGATAAAAGACTGAAGCTCTTGAGACAAGAAGTTAGTTGGGCACATTGACCTGAAGGCAGGCAACCTAGGCCAAGAAATGAGAAAGAAGAAAGCCCATTTGAAAGCCAGCACACCACCAGGATGCAGCTGGGGATTGGCTGATGGTGATGTCACTGCCCTCCCTCCTACGACCGACTGTGGGTGATGTCATCTCTTTTCCCATAACACGTTCTAACAAACAACATGGTGCAGAGGGAGGCTGCTCATTTTCCTTCCTTTTATTATTATTATTTTAATTTCAAAATTAATTTTGTAATAACAGCAATTAGACCCTCCTGCCAGCCTATCCCTGGGGGGGAATTCTAGTTCTTGTGCAGGAAAAGTTTGTTCCTAAAGAACATCATAGCAGGCATGCAATTATCACCCAGAAATGCACAGCCTGTCGTGTCTTATTGCTTAATTATCCATCTTACCTTCTTTCAACCCTCTTCTTGCTGTACCTCTTGTGATGCCTGTTTATTTTATTTATTTTTCCCCAACTGCCCTCTCTCCCTGCCTTAAGATTATGCAAGCTGAAAACATTTTTCCCTTTCATTCTGCTACTCTGAGATTCCTCCTCCTTGGTCAATGCTGACTGTTCCCATGAGAGATTATGTGTTCAACCATGTCTGAGAGCCTTTCCTACTTTTAAGTTCTTGGGGACCAGGTCTACCATCTGTAACTGGCATTTCACCAGACATGAACATGGCCTTTGGTTTTATGTCCTCAATATAATGGACTGTGGCCTAGTTCCTGAGAGGAACATCTCCTGAAAGAAAGGGAGATTAACCCAAAGAAATCTAGCATGCAGGTGTCAAAAATACTGTATGAAATAGGGGCTAGGAGTTCCTCACCTGGATGTCCTGGTGTTGGCTTGATAGGGCATGCACAGAACTGTACAGAAACCTTATTAATGTTTATTTGGTGTGCCTTGACTCTCCTTGCACTAAAAGCTGCTCTGGTTTAAGATAATTGCTAACCTTTGCCAGATGTAGAAATCACAGCCAAGCATCTGAGCAGTATCAAAGTGGAGCAGCCCCTGCCCCTTCCACCCTATCACACTGAACCAAAAAAATCCATTCAGCTTGCATCAATTTGCTCTCCTGGTTCAGAATGATGCTCTATACTGGGAAAAATCTGGGCCTCTATGTCATGCCTAAGCAAGATTCTCAAGAGAGTCTGTGAGTAGTTTAGAAACCTAAGCCTGAAGTAGAAGAGAGGAAAGATCTCAGTATCTCACTGGAAAGCAGTAGCATTTAAGCCTCTCTTGAAAACAGAAATTAGTCTGTGAAGTTGTTGGGGAATATTTAACAAAACTGATCAATTTTGTGTACATGCCCCAAAGTCTCTTTGGTTCCTTAATACTCTGATTTCTTGTGCTTTGTGTTTTGAACTGAACTGGGATTAGGAACACCTGTGTGCAGCTCTTGAGCAGTTCAGCTGAGACACCTGTGCCCAGGTGACAGGAGGGGGCTGGTCCCGGGCTGAAAGAGCGGAGGTGCCAAAGGGAGCTGGGGAAAGCCACATCACTCAGAGATCCTGCTGGAAGCCTCATAGACAGCCTTCACAATAGGTGAGGAGATTTAGATTGTATTTGATTTTCCCCTTTGTCCTTTCTTGCCTTTTTTTTTTAGATTGATAAAACACGGAAGGGGAGAGAGTTTCTTTTCTGTTTAAATGAACTTTTAAGAAGATTTTTACCAAATGAGAATGAAAATAAATAGGCATTTTTATACCGACATTTTAAATTCAGTGTTAGCCATCTTTAAACACATGTGAAAATACAGAAAGGTAAATTAACTAATTTATTTTTAAATGAAGACCTGTTTCCAAGGCAAATAATGGGAAAAATTTATTTTCCAACCTGTTGGAATGAAACGATTGGACGGGAAGGGGCTTTGGTATTATTATTGGGTGCTTTTTCTGTGCCTAAATGAACCGCTCAGGGGAAAAAGCATGAATTCGTAAAACATTTTGGTACTACTAAATCAGGAGGGGATATTTTCTTTTTTCTTTTTCATCGTAGTATAAAAAGCATTAGACGAAAAATATCACTTAGCTCAGTTTTGGCACTGCGGTTGTCCAGTATTCGCTGGGATTTGTACCTCGAGCGTTACCCACCGTGTTTGCCCACGCTGAGAGCCAGGAGGCTTCTCTCTTTGGCAAGTCCCTGCCTGCTCCCCCTGAAGACCAGGTCTGCTGTCGCCGGTGCAGATCACGGGGCTGCGCAGACGGCCGCCCGCACGTGGCCTCCTGCCCGCCGGCGCGTGTCCAGGCCCACGGCAGCTGGGTGGTCAGCCCTGGGTGGGACAGGGAGTTCCCAGCACCCGCATGTGCACCCAAGGCCACAGCTTTATGAGCGGTGTGGACACAAGCCCAGCTAAGGGACATCACTGGTAATTCCTCCCTCCAATGTACCAGCTTTATTTTTTTCCCTAAGATATGCAAGATACATCAAGGCTAGGGTTAGAAAGGGCTTTTAAGAGATCTTTACTGTTCAAGGCAGGCTGTGGTTTCATTATTTTTATTATTTTTGTAGAATGAGTAACAGGAATAATAGTAGCTGAGGGTTGTTTCTCTTCATTGACTCTGTGTTAGGTTTGGAAGCTATTCGACTAGGACAGTCAAAACACAGACAGGAAATAATCTGTGATAATGTCCAACTGGGGTATCAATTACGGCTTTAGAGTTTCATGTTAAAGGGATATTTTCAGATCAAATTTAAACCAAAAGTTGTGGGCTGCGTTTTTCAAATATATATATACATATAGATATATATACGTACGAGAGAGAGACAGAAATTGAGACTACTAGAAATATTACCAAATCTCTTTTCTTTTTAAGTAAAGAAAAAAGATTTCTAAAGCAGTCTTGTCCCTGCCATCCATGAGACTTGACTGCTGTCCTCAGCCTAGCCTGACCTTTTGAGCTTGCTGGAGGTTTTTTAACATCCTCTCTTAAAAGTCTGTGGTGGGTGAAGTGACTCCTTCCCCAGAGACTAGAGGAGACACGGGGTTAATCTATCACAGTGGCCCCGTGGCAATATCGGGAGCAGGAGTGGGCACGTGCCCTTGCGGAGCCTTGGCAGGGTCCGACCAGGGTATGGTGCATCTAAGCATAGACATAAGTGAAGCCTCTCTTCAATTCACAGGGGCTGAAAGAGGTGTCCCACGATGGAAGCCACAGCAGGGGAACAGGGAGGGTGACATTTCAACTTGCTCGGTATGGTCATGTCCTGTGAATATGGGAGGGAGGCAATGCTGTAGCAGTCTTTTTTTTTGGCCAGGATGGGAGAAATAGGTGGGACTGATGCTGATTCCGCTCACAAACAGCTTCCTTCTGGACAGCTGCTGTCAAGTCTCATACAGATAAGACAGTAACCACTGCTTGCTTTACACCAAGAGTCACTGGGTGGTCCCCAGAAAATGAAAGAGTCCTCCACATTACGATCACATAGTTAAAAGAAAAAAAATCATACTCTGTCACTTTCCTTCTCCCTCTCCTTTTGTCACCCAGAACTGGCAGAAATAAATAGAAGGGAGATGTATTTACAAATGAGTTTGTGAAAGCAACCTCTGGAAAACACGTGAGAATAAAATCCCATGTCCAGTTCTGGAGCTGGCACCTTAAAAAGAAAACTTGGAGAGAGCTCAAAGAAGAGCTGCCAGGAAGATTTATAACCTGGCAAATGTGCTCACCAGTGAGAGAGGAAAAGAAACCAATTTGTGAGATGGCATATGGGCTAACAGGTTAATAAGTGATTCGGGGGCTTACAGAGTAAAAAACTCTGATGTGAAAGGGATATTTGACCTAACAGCCAGAGGCATGAGAGACTCCATGGGCTACAATTCGGAAATCAGCAAAGCCCACAGAGGAACTACACAGCATATTTCCACACAGAAGAGTAATGCAGTGCAGGGAGAGCTGCAGCCAGAGGGATGGGGTGAATTTACTGTCATTTGGAGCCATGAGATGAGATGAGATCCCTGGTCCAGGACCATTCCCTGTTGAGCGCAGGGCCAGATAAACTGGTGAGAGAGATGTCTTCCAGATCATCAGCCTCAAAGGTCTTCTGCAAGTAATCATCAATACCCTGGTGCCCTGGCTATGTGACTTCTCCAATGCTAGAGCAAGCGAGTTGTTTTCTACATGTATGGACAGAATGAGAAGGGACCAAGAGTCCCCAGGAATGCCTCCATCCCTAATGGGTCACAGCTGGATCTTACCTGCACACCAGCATGGCTGATCAGGCCTGAGGAAGCTTCACAAACATTTGGCAGGAATAGAGGCCAAATGTGAGGCTGTAAAGAGAGAATCTACGTGTGAAGTCTTCCTTATAGCTGCTAAATATGGCTAAGAGTGAGCTCCTTGGCTTACAGAGAAGGGACCTGAGGCGTTGTTCAAGTGAGGTCCTGTGGTGGCGTGGTAGAAGTCTTTGGCCTCACATAGTGATTTGCATGGGTTTGGGACCCTGCTAAAGGAAATAAGAGTCATCTTTCAGCTCCAGGGGGTTGATGTAGAGAAAGGAATTACCAGGCTCAAAATGAATGCTAGAACAAGAGAGATTTTGAGCATATAGCCGCATGTATAAGACAGTGATTTTTCAAGTAAGAAAAAACATCAAACTGAGCTTTTCCTGTTCTCTGAGAGAGCTTCCAGTAAGTCTACAAGTTTTCATTAGATCTCATTCTTTATGAAGTGCACACTACAAAGGACCAATAGCTACCCCGGACTCATCTCTCATGCATGACCATCAAGTTCTGGATAGGAACTTCTATCCTGAGGAAACTTTCAAGTCCAGCATGGTTGCAAAGCTTGCTCAGCCTTTAAGAGGAACATGTGAAATTCCAGAGGGATTCCAGAAAAGCTCACTTGTGTGGAGATGGATTTTGATCCCAAGATTTGATTATGCCTGAGGATAAGCAAAATAATTCTTTATATTGTGGAAATATGGAGGAAAGCAAATTTCCAGGCTCCCATAAAGCCTAGAGTTTGGTCTGAGGTCTGTATGTTCTTCCCTGTCCCTTCTTCTCACATGTAATGTTAAAATCTATGTTGGTCTCTGCAGACAAATCACCTAGCAGTGGCAAACTGAGGGGGTTTACATAGATGAGAGCTGAAACCCAGGACTGCAATCCAGGACCACAACGCAGGTGATTGGACTACGTTGTAGAGACTGAACGCAGCTGGAGTATAAAGTTAGGTGCCATTCATCCCATATTCTTCTCAGGCTAAGGGAACAACTTCCCAAAGCCCTATCTGATGGATGCGTTTGAAACCCTGACCTCAAGGCAAAGGTCCTTGCTCCATTGCCTTGCTGTGGAGCTTTCCTGTCCCCAGTGCGGAAGTTTTTTGTATAAGCTCCCCCTCCTTTCTCTCATACTCCTGCTCCCCTCAACCTCTCTTAGACAGTTCATGCTCCATGTGACTAGAAACTAGAATGATTAAAAGGGAGCCTCTGATTATAATAAAACAAAAAAGCCAAAGTTTGTTTTGTTTTCCCTGAAAGAAGATCCGGTGGTTGGCCATTCTTTAGAGAGCTACAATTTGGACAATTCATCAGTGTGTTCAGGGCAGAGGAAAGCATGTGACAATGAATTAAGAGACCATGACCATAGCTTGGGACAGTGAGAGGATACACAGTTGACTGACCCTGACAGCCTATTCTGCCTTTTTAGAGAGCTGATAAACAACCCCCAGTGATAATTAAGCAACAAGAAACAAAGACACATTTTAAATTATTTTACTAGTTTTTTTCCTTACTTTTGGCTCAGGTTAAGCTTTATGCCAAATTCCTACGTATAGGTGCTTGCGGTGTTCTACAAAACCTTAGGGATCATCCCAAACAACACACCTGCTGAACTGGGACATATCCCAGAACTGGCCAACAGAAAGTCCTGCATTTAACCCTTTCCCCAGAGCCAGAGTGCCTGTGGGATAGATCTCTTCTTCCCCAGTTTAGCAACTGAAAATCAGGCTTCTAGCATAGGCTCTGGAAACAATTCATCCTACCTGGAGTTATCTAAAGAAAACGAAACACTGCTTGCCATTGACTTGCTAAAAATGGTGCCATCTTACCGTAGGTGGCTGAAATGTAACTAATCCCACATTATTGGGATGTATTAATCTACATACACAGATGTATGCATTATTGGGTGGACAGTAGAGTTGTGGCCTAGATTTCCAACTTGGGGGCCCTATTTTACGCATCTGGATGTCAGGTTCAAAAATGCTGAGAACACCTGCGTCTCACAGAGGTCACACAAGAAAGTGAAGAGAATAGCATTGCTTATCTCAAGGAGGAGGTGAATTAAAGTAACACTTTCTGAAAGTAGAGACAAATCTAAAAGAGACATTCTGTCTCCTGTTCTGGCAATAAGGGAAGGCTCAGCCAGGGAAACAGAAAAGTGATAAGTTCCATCTTAATGAAAATAAAGGAATGTCTTCTTTTCATGGGACAGTGAGACTCATTGCCATAGGAAGACTGGGATGCCGAGAGCTAAAGGTTTAAGCCATTGTCTAGTTATGAGCAGTTAGGAGTTTTCCCAGTATAGAGGGAAGAAAGGGCTGGAGAGACCATCCAACAGCTTTCTGCTTTGGATTGCTTCTGAAGCACTGGTGTCAATCATCACAGGAGACAACCTCATGTTCAGACAGACCAAGAGTTCCCTCTGTCACTCAGATTTCAGCAGGAGGTATGTACAAATGACCTGTCAGACACAGGGAGAAAAGCTCTGAAAGATGCTTTTGGATGCCCCTGTTCTGCCCACCCCATACTCACTAGTTTTTTATTGTCAGGCACCAGATCTGAAAGCTGGGATCATGTTCCTAGAGTTATGAAGGCAAGCAAAAAAAGGTCAGTATCTCCTACAGGAAGGCATATGGGTGGGAGACAAACCCAGCACCAACAAAAAACTTGGCATGAATTTTCAAGGAACTCCAGAAATAGCAGACATTCTGTCATTGAAATGTAAGAGGGGGCAGGCAGAGTAAAAATATATAGGTTTTGTGGGGGATTTGGAAGATTAGAAGAACAAATAAGTAACACAATGGCTGGATATTGACTCAAAGAATACTAGATTTGACTGGCAAACAGTCCCAGTCTCTATTTGCCAACTGTTTGGGATTGTTTTAGCAATGACCTTGAAAAACATACAGCAGATTCAGAGACTGGGAAGCCAGAAGACTGTACTGCACTGGTCTGATCTGATCCTCTGCACAGCAGCATCCCTCCAATGTCACCCAGTCTCAACTCTGCTAACTTTTTAAGCCAGCAAAAGTGGCTCAGCCACTTTAAGATATTAAACTGGTTTAAAGAATTAAGTCCTCTTAAATCTTGAAAGCAGTTTAGCAGCTCATGCTGCTTTTGAGACACTAAATTCTTAAACCACCTTAACTCTGATGGAGGATCTGAGAGCTTAGTACACCAAAGTCGTGCCAACTTAAGAGTTAAAATTCTTAAGACACTTTTCACATTATAAGCCAAATTCAGGATGAAGCACAGTGCCAACATTCTTTCCTGGTGTCAGTTCAGATGTTCAGCATCCAGCTGCGTCACCCCACACCAGGTCGAGAGACTCAGGGCTGAATGTCTGCTTTAACTCATTGCCAGCTTTGCCAAATCACTTGACTTCTCTCCCAAGAGCTTTTGTTCATATCAGTCAATCGTAATCTATAAAGTTTATCTCTCTCTGCAGATGATTTTGATGTGGTTAAAGAGCGAATTGGGTAAGGTTTTTTGAGTTCAACTCACGTCAAAATTTTCTGATAATATATACAAATATAAGACCATATCCAGATCAGCTGTAAAACCCTAAGAAAGAGGTCTGACCCCAAGACATTTTAAAAGAAGGCTCTTGCTATGCTTTTGCAACTGGAGCAATGCATATGCAATTAGGTTTTAAGAATGGAAGGACAGGACGTTAGTTAGGAAATCAATTTGATTATTTAGAAAATACCAGTTCAGCAAACTGACTTTTTGGCAGAAAGTTTTATGACTGGTCACAAATCCTAACCCTAACCTTTCCCCTGGATATACAGAGTCCATTTTCACTGCATCAGAGCTGATCTTACTTGTGCAGGAGGGAGGACATGCAAAAGAACAGATAATCTAAATTTTCCACATAGAAATGGGCTCACCTGGGATATGAAAACCTCCTGTGGTTTAGTGAGATGTCATGCCTCCTAAAACAGTAGCTAACTGTGGTGAAGAAAAAAAATTAATATACTAAACAAGTAATACATAAGAATAGTGAGTGCACAAAAAGGTTTGTATTACATTCTGGAGGTCTCCGTGTTGTCTGGAGTGAACAATTTGAGAAGGAGAGAGAAGGACGCTCTGAAAGGGTGGTTCAGAGCAGAAGTGTACTCAGGCTATGTTTAAATTGGGGCATGCAAAAGCGTGCCCAGACAAATCTGGGTGATGTGGTTTGGAGAGAGATTTGTGTGTGCACCAGTTCTCACTGCAACTCCAGTGCCATCATTTCCACAGGAAGGAAATCAGGCATGTGGGCCAGACGGGAGCCACAGGGTTCTCAGGATGGACCATCAAGGAACAAGGACCCCTGTGTGTGCTTCTCACATAGAACATCCTAGAGGATCCCACACACACACAGTGTATGGCATCAGGATCACCCGCTGAAAACGCTTCATGTTAAAAGGTCTTTTGGCTTAAGACCAAATGAAGGCTAGTCTTCTCCAGGCTCATACTGAGTCCCTCAGATGATACATGTTGTGGTCACCTACCAAGTGGCTCAGCCCTAGACCATATTTTCAGCTTGTTCCTGCTGTGCTAGTGTCAGTGGTGTAGAGCTGATGATCTGGTTGTCTGTTCCTTTGACTCATATACTTTGTGGATTTATTTAAGGGGAAAGTTAAAGCAAGCCACAGTTAAAAGTGACTTTGTTTTCTTGAGGTAACAGGTTTGCTCTGTACAAACAATATCTCTTATCTAATAGCCCTAGAAAGGCATGTAGCATCAAGTTGATACTGTCTTCATGCTTGGCTTATTTTTGCATTTCAGCCCTGAGATATGCAGGCAACCTGCCATCAGCTGTAAAACCACAAACCCCGATCTGTGATGGGGACTGATAAGAGAAAATATATGAAAACAGACTCCTTAGAGTTTGACTCGTTTCCAGGAGGCTCTGGACTGAGATCTGGCATTTGAAAGTGATTGTTCATGCGTAAGAAGCAACATTTTTTATGTTTCCTTTTTAAGGCTACAGAAAAGCTAAAGGAAAAGTGAGTTGGTGGCAAATCAATATGATGCTATTAAGCTCCTGTGATGACATTAGCAAGTGCAACATCCAGTAGAACAATGGCTTTGACCTGCACAGCCCCTGTGCTCCTGGGAGCCTTCTCTCCTCTTCAAAATGAGAGGAAACATCATGTCAGCAGGTTGACATGATTCACAGGAACAGAAAACAGAACACAAAGCTGTCAGCTTCCATTCTGATGGGCTGTCTATCAGTCCATCTTTCCCTTGCTTGCTTAATCTGAACAGCCACTTACTGACCCTAAACTTCGGAGTCTTCAAATTTTCTCAGACTTCCTGCTCCCAAATGGTAATTTGCTTGCTGAATACAGGAATTAGATAGCATCCCTTAAATGTAGGTGCTTGCTTGTGATGCTGTTTGTTTTGTAGCATTTCAAGACTGACATAAATCACCCAGCATACCTATAGTACCTTGGTGGACATGGTGTAATGGTGGGCATGTTCCAGGCCCAGGGCACAACCATACCTCCTTGCTCCCTTCATGTTGTTTGTCAAACTCTGTCCTTCCTTGCACAATTTCTGCCTGAAGACAGCACTGAGGTAACGGAAGAACTCCTCTGGGTCTATCTGAGTCTGAAAGTTGAAAGAGCAGCAACTGCTGCCACTGATGTGTGAAATCTGCTACCCAGAAAGAACTCTTTGTAGCTGTTATTTAGCCTGCCTCAATCTCAAAACACCAGATACCCCTGCAACTTGAGCTGAGGGTATTTTACCACCTGCTTGCAGAGCAGGCCCTGAGAAACACTCTGAAGCTGTTGTGCTGCTGCCTTCAAGTAGGCAACACCAATGCCACACTCTCCCCTGCCTGACACACATTCTCAGTAGTCCTTGACCTAGTGCATTTCTTTGGGGGGGCAAGCCCCAGTTATGTGTGGGGAGCAGATCTCCCAGCCTTGTTGAACTCGTGGCATCAGCCTGTCCTCATACTGTGCCTTTCCAAAGTCCTTGGGAGAATAACCTAGCTGCAAAGCAATTTAAATGGATGGGGAGCCAACAAGTATGCTAAATGGCTTATCTGATACTCTGGGGAATCCATCTGGAGCCAAGAGCTCTTCCCCATCTGCGTAACAGCGATTACACTGCCTTCTCACCCTCATCTTCCATAAACTCTCATAATCCCCTGCTCTTCTATCCAGGCAAGGGCAGCACTTCTCTCTGGAGCAAAATGAGCTTGCCAATGGAGAGTTTTGCCTTATCAGGAACACACCAGCCCCTGGTGTTCAGTTAAAGGGCTGCTATCCAAACAAAACCTCCAAGCAGAGCTCTTGCTCCCTCTCACCAGGTAAAGGAATTAAATATAGTTTTGCTTTGAGGATACCCTGGTTGCACAAGAATATTTCGAAGATTATTAAGATCCTGTGACAACTGCACTCACCTGGCACTGTTCTAGACCATCTTTTCTGTACACCCCGAAAGCTTGAATGCTTCAGTGCACATGGCTATCTTGAGACCAGTGCAGAGGACTGACACCTTTTTCGCACCATATACTGCTTATAGCTGTTAAGGACATGTTCTTGATCTCCACTGCACTGGTGAGAAGCAGTTATTGGCATCCTCACCCACATGGCTCCAGTTGGTAGTTCTCTGTTGAACCTGTCCACTTGCAGTAACTCTGAAAAAGAGAAAACGTAGGCAAGACCCAGAGCTGAGGTGAGGAAATCAAGGTTGAGGATAGTACAGAGTTCATGCCAAGTTGGATGTACAGAGCTTAAAAGAGATCTTTTTCTTTGCGGAGCATTTGTGGGAATGGCTGGAGCTGTCCAGTGGCAGCCGCAGACCATTCTCCAAAGGCCATGAGCAGTGAAGGAGCCCGAGGAAGAGTCTCAAGAAGAGAGTAAGCATGTACTGACACCTTCTCAGACCACCACATTTTGGGCTTGTGGACTTCTTGAGCCACCTTTGATGCCTTCACATTGAACAGCCTTTGATGGATTCAAAGTCTAGTTGAAGAGATTATTAGAAGAAAAATCTGGAGCACAGACCATCATGCAGCAAGTAATTCCACAGCTTAGCAACTTAATGTGAACAAACATCTTCTGTTGTTTGTTTTATATTTGCCTTTTAATCTTGTATGATGGTCTCCAATTTTTCCACCTTTTGAATAACTCCTCTTTTATTTGTGATATTTATTTGTGATCTTTTTAATTAGTTTATAGAGAATGATAAGCTTTATTTGAACTCAGAAGTTGCAAACAAAGACAAGATCTGGACTGACTTCCTTCTGAAAAGCCCATGGTTACCCAAACATACCTAATCACTTACCTTCATTTAGCCCATATTTTTCTTATTATAATGATTTTCTGTCTTTGACTATATAAGACTTTATTTTTGTATCCTGGGGTAGCTAAATGAATTTGAAATGAATATGGATTTCCTGCTGATCTCATTTAGTTTTGGTCTTCACCCTAGAATTGAAAACATCAATGCCAGGGTGTGTTAGAGGTAAACTTCTGGAAAGGCAATTATCCTATAAATGCTCAGCTGTAACTTATATAATAATTATTTCTTCAATTGAAGTGCCTTTTGAAGTACTTTCCAAAAACTCACAATAGTCCTAACCCATAAGCATTTTGGTGGGGCAGGGAGACCAGATTCTGCTCTGCATCTGAAACCATTCTGCAGAAACTGTGTCTGAAGTGTGCTGGCACTGGGTATAGCTGGATCTATCACATTAGGTGTTCGGAAATCTGTCCACAAAGATGCATGCTCTGCAATGTTTACTTTTCAAATATTACTTGGAAATTATATGATGGATGACTGCTCTTTTTTTTTTTTTTAATCCCCTCTTGGCTAAGGGTTTCCCTGGAACTTGAGACATGTCTCTGCTGAAAAAAATCACTCAACATTTACAAAGAACAAAAGACAGCAGAAGGTTATACAGTGTGTCATGTAGTTTCACCTGAACCCCAGCAGTTTCAGGGTGTATGTGATCTACCAAGCATCTTGTTCAAGTCAAAAGCAGACTGCTTGTAAAACCTAAACTAATTCTTATGACGCCAGTTGTCTGCATTAGCTGGTTAAATAACTTCTCTCTAATACAGTTGTTAACTGAAAGGAGAAGGGTATGGGTTGAGAATCAGCAGTTTGGGGGGTCAGTAATCTCAGAAATTCAAGTAATCTTGGGAGCCTCCCTCCATTTCCCTGGAGCCCTTCCTTTCTCTCCTTGTCTGAAGCCTCTTCAAGTCAGGGGTTTGTTTTGCCTTTTTCTCTTACAGCACATGTCACAGGGAGCCCTCAACCGTCTTTGGGATCCATTGTAAATACTTAGTTTAGAAATGGTATCAGGCCACAGCATTTGGATGAATGACATTGGTAAAGAGTAGCCATCGGGGGAGGCTGGGCTGCAGCATGAAGCTGAACAGCTGGAGTAAAGTAGAGAGTCTGGTGTTTTGAGAAAAGGCCTTTTAAAAGCCAGTGTGTGCTCAGGATTCAGAAAATAGTCACAGAGGGGCAAATTCACCCTTGGCAAAACCCCGGCCCGGGGTCATATTGGAGGTAAGCGTGCTTCCCATCTATCAGAGGGATTTGCAAGCAGAAAGAATTTTAACAAGGTCTCCAGACGTGACTAAAGACCCTGTTTGTTTTAGATCAAAATCCCTCCACCCCAGAGCCCTGAGTATATCTCTGGTTTGTAAAATATCACAAGCTTGGATATGTGTTTGTTTTCAGGGGTGAGTCCTGCCCCCAATTTCAGCCTGATTCACCTGTTAAAAGCCCATGAGAAACTGTACCCACAGCATTCCTGTCTCCATAACACTGGCGTGTGGTGAAAGCCAGCAAGCCAGCTCTCCTAAGACTATGCGAAAATGCTGTCATTCAAGCTTCCCTTCATCTGAAGCACAGTGACTCCTTTCCAGGGCCAGCATACAATACCAAGTTCATACATCTCACAACACTGAAAATCTTTTTCAGAGGCTCTTTAAAAATAAAATAATGATGATGATGTGATGATTATGATGATAATAATAGTAATATTGATAATAATAGCCTTTGAGTCTGCTGCTGTACCCCCTGCAGCTCCTTCTGTTGGGGAGAATCTTATTTCACGGGCTTAAGTGGAGGAGTCACAACCAATTCAATTACTCAAGAGTAATATCCTTCATAAAGAAGAGCCCGTATTGCTGTTCCTTTGGAGGGTTCCCCTTTCCTGCTCCAAGCAGCTGTGTTGGTATTTAGACACAGGACACCAGCTCAGCCTCTACTTCCAGCACAACCTCAACTCATATCCTGCAGGCTTTATAAGTCCCCAGATGGTCCATAATGCTTGTGTAGTAGTTAGCCAGCCAAACAGTGATTGCTGCTTATCTGGTGTATAACTCTCTGGAATGCGTGTGTGGGGAGAATGAGAAAAAATGCCAGATCATCTTCCCACAGAACATTTCCTTTCTTGTCCTCAGCCTCCCCTGCCTAAGCCCAGACAGAAACAAAACACCAGCTAGGGAATCGGTCACATTTGCGTCGCAATGGACTTGATCCTCAAGTCTTTTCAGAAGCAGCCTGGTATATTGTTGCTGTGAACCTTTGATGCCAGGGCATTTATGCAGATCTATGAGCGCGTGACAACCCATTTAGCTCTAGCTTAAATGACAGCACCAGATGGAAGTTAGTAACAAAACATGTCCAAAGCTAGCCATCTTCAAAACAATAGAAATTCAGAGGATTTCTGCCATCATTGGGAGGAGGACAGAAATGTAACAGGAGAGAAAGAAATAATGAGGAAGGGTCCACCATACTGGTGAAATTCAAGAATCTTTGTGAGGGTCTTTTGCTAGACTGCCATTCAGTCTTAGTTGTAGCTTGGTTCTTCCTTAACCATGTGAAAAATCACACTTAGATCCCAAAGTCTCTGGTTCAGTCCTCGAGATCGGCCAACAATCATGTCCACATTGAAGGAAATGGTTTGGGAAATGAATAAACCAGAGATCCTTACAGTAAGTAATAAAATAACTGAAGATGTCTCCAGTGCCAGCTTACTCTGCACCCCCAGCAGAGACCTGGGTTTGCTGGCTTGTTTGTGTTGTTCTTGACTTAACCAGTATTGGCAACATTTGGGTGATCCCCATCCTAACACTGTGGGCAAAAGAGGCATTCATTTCTTTTGCCAGTGCTGATCTGTTCTGATATTCAGCTACCCTGGAGCAGAGTAGGGAGGCCAGGAGAACACATGGAGACACAGATGGAGGTTTACATTTCAGATTCACAGCTTCAGAGATTCTGCTTTAATGCAGAAAGGGAATGTTCTGTTTAGTGTGGGGAAAAAAAAAACGTGTAAATGTTGCTGTTGTTGCTCAGTTTTTTGTTTTCATGAATAACTGCTGAATTCAGAAAGTGCTGGACTTGAACATCACTTGTGGCTGGGCAAGTGGAGTGAGCAGTGTGGGCACCTCAGAAGGAGGAGATTATCAAAGACCCCAATTCTTTATATTTTGTTACACCCAAATAAAAGGAGACAGGGACAACTTCTCTGCCCTCAGTTCCAGAAACACTGCTACATTCCCAAGTAGGCACTCTGCAAGCTAATGAGCATGACACCAATTAATAAAAAATACCAAGGCATTAAATAGAGGACAGCAGTGGCAAAAGAAAAGCTTCGTATTCTCTTGGTGTGATGGCGATGACATATGTCGTGGCACTCCAGCAGGTAGCTGTCCCCAGCCTCATTACCAGGTATCAAATAAACAAATCAAAATAAATTCAGCCTTCTGTTTCTCAATGGGAGCTCCTAAGGATCTTTCAAACTTTATCTTCTGTGATTATGATCTTAAAGGTCTTTTCAAATCTAAAAGATTCTGTGATTGAGATCTTACATAAAAGAGATGGTAGAAAAGAATAAGGTGGAACTGAAGATAAGTCACAGAAAGACCACTGAAATGTTTTGGTTTCTTTTTCTGAGTCTTTTCAAAGGACTTTACAAGAACACCGACCTGATGCAGAATGCTGAAACCCTCCATGCAGGTCAGCAAAGATATTTAGTCATCTAATTCCCATTTCAGTCAATGCCAGAGTATCTCTGGGTTTTGCTACCCAGATCCTGAATGATGGTGTTACAGCCACCTAACTTCCACTGTTAATTGTTCCCTGATGGATGAATGAGCCCACTGAAAGAGTTCATTTGAATTTATTCCATTGTCTTGACGCTTCCATCTCTATTGCAACTTTTTCTTAGTACCTGCTGAGTGTTCACATACAGTCACTTCTCTTCCACGTAACCGTGACCCATACCTAAGCGATCAGACAACTGAGCTGGCCAATGAGTGTTCTCTCCCAGCAACCCAGCACTCGCGCTACCATGCAGTAATCCTTTTGACATGTTCTGTTGTCATGCTTTGGGGTGGCATATTACTTCTCCATTTCCCCTGAAAATATTCCACAGGCTCTAAGCCTCCACCAGGAAAACAAGGAAGGCCAGGGAGGCAAAAAGCATGACATTAAAATTCAGATGCCAAATTCAGTAGCATGAATAAAAATTGTCTTAACCTCTGAGGTCAGGAGGTCACCAGCTGGAAGCAGAAAATCACCACCAGTAAATTGCTGCGGGTTGGAGTGATGAATGCTAGTTAGTACCAGTGAATTTCAGAAGAATCTCAGCTGTAGTGAGACAGGGCATCTTGGAACAAGGCTGAACAATTCCCAACTGTGTTTTCTTTCTTCTTTAGTCTGTCTTGTGCTCTTTCTGCTTCCACAGATTTCTCAGTTGAGGCAGCGAAAGATTAAACCCTTGTGGGAAAGTCTTGTGGCACGTAATAGGGGTGAAAGCAGTGAGATTCTGTAGGGATTGAGTGGTATAGTAAGAAAATTGCTCTCAGAACCCATGGATGTCAAGAGGGAGGGGAAGTACCCCAGTACTTGAGATTTGCAAAGCTGAATGGAGCACACAGGTGCATCCATTGCTCTAGTAAGCTAATGTCACTGCCACTTACGTCAAACTATCGAGCAGTCCAGCAGCAGGCACCCTGTATCATGTATGCTCTGCCTGTTTGAGTCCAAGCTATAAATAGCCCAAGTTGAGAAGGTGCTGAGTTGATCTTCTTTCTCTACCAGTCCATCTTTCTCTTGCAGGGAGAAAATAGACACATTTTGTCTGGGTTCCCCAGCTGAGCATCATTCATCTATCCATTGCTGTGTGTATCAGCTTACAGACTTTTGGGATGTAGTCACTGCTTAGCCACCACCTAGAATGACGGTTTCTTATTTGGTTCACAGGACGTAAAGCAGTGAAGTAACACAAATTAATAAATGTCTATATGAGTGAATAGAAGTGTCCAAATCACGTTGGCTAGTCCAAAATTCTAGAGTGGGGGAGGTTTCACATTGAAGATGTTGGACCACACCACAAAATGCTCCAGTGATGATACAATTCTCTACAACACTTTGTGGGACACTTGAATATAGGCCTCTACTATTACATTCAGTTTGAGGTTTCCATAACGGAAAGGGGCCAGTTTGCATTTCAGATGTCATTTGTGTAGGGGAAGCTGGACAAAAAGCAGAAAGTTGGCAGCAAAAAAATACCAGGCTCCTTTCTCCTTCCAGCCATCCCTCTTCAACCTCTTTGGCTACCCTCCAAACCATGGCAGGAGCTGAACACTACTTTTCATTGAGTGACATACCTGGCTCTAGAAGAACACACCCTTGTGGAATTGGCACCCAGGCAACATTTCCATTCCCTCTACACAACACTTTTCTTTAATGCTTTCCAAACTAAAACAAAACCCAGAGGATTTGCTACCATGTTCCGCTCATTATATTGGTTTTATGAGGGTGTGGAGCTTTCTTGCATGATGGCAAGATGGATTTGTCCTGAAACTTAAACTACAGCAAGAAAATATAAAGGATGGGGCTTTTTCTTTTTATCCTCTGGGTTTTTTATGGTTTTGGTTTATTTTTTTTAATATTTACCATTTCACCCCAAAGCAATCCACAATCATTTCATGTCCTTTTTCAGGAATGTGTTCAGCATTTAGTGACAGAACAGCAGTGGGAAAAGCAGATTTCCTGGACTTGCTATGTGGAAAACACAAAGGATCATTGCAAAGAAGACTGCCAGGTACCTCCGAAAGTCACCAGGAAGTCACTCCAATGCAGGATGGTTATACCTATACCATTTCTAACCTCCTCTTCCAGCTTTTAGGACCTATGATTCCACAAGTCCTGACGGACACATTTCCCCATGTGACGAACACATCTCTCCCAAGTCACTGATTCTGTTTTCTTCAGTTTTAACCCATTGCCTCTCACCCTGTCTGCACTGACTATTGAAACATGTTGTTTCTTTTTCTTTGCAGCTTTGTGTGTGCACAAAGACATCTATCATAGATCACTTCAGTTTCTCTTCCCTAGACTAAACAACCCTACTTCTTTCAATCTTGCTTTCTAAGTCAGGTCTTCAATCACTCCTGTTCCTTTCCAGCTGTTCTACATCTTTCCTGAAAAGCAGTAACCAAAATTGCACACAGTATTAAATTTGAGTCCCTACTAATGGCAAGAAGAGTGGAAGAATTGCTTCATACTTACAGGCAGTGCTCCCGCTTATCCATCACAATATGGCGCTTGTCTCTTTCCCAACAGCAGGATTGTGTTGGATTGTGCCCAATATTTGACCTGCTTTAGGCAATCCTACTCCATACTCTGGCAATCCAGATAATCATTCTGCTTAAGGGCAACATCCCACATGTTTCTTTATTTAAATTCATCCTATTTTCCCCCTACAAGCAGACCTGACTCAACCCACGCTGAAGCCAACAGAAAGAGTACACTCTCTACTTAAATTACAATGTGTAATGAGGCTGTGATGCAACTTCTGTGTAAGCATTCTGCACAAAATACATGCTACTTATGTTGCACCATTTACCAATTGGACATTAGAGGAGCATTTAGAGATCTGGGAAAGAAAGCCATGTTCTTGACCAGGATATACCATTCTGCTGTTGCACGGCACTTAATTCTGTTATCCTTCTCATGAAATTCTGAAGCCTGATCTCCTGTAGGGAGATTAAGAATCCCCAGGGTAATAAGGAAATTGGTTTTGGGTCTTATAAACTGCAAGAGAGACTGAAATAGTCCCTTGAGCTAGTTGAGGGAGTCTCTCTAGTAAATCCATGAAATGTGTGTCTCAAAGGGTGTCTATTGAGATCATGAATTTTGAAAATAAACTCATAGTTCCACACAGGGATTCTGTTGACTTTGCCGCTTCCCACCCTTTACAAAGGGCTTTGAGATCCCTGGGTAGGAAGTTGGTGTGGAAAACCAAGAAGTTCCCTTATTTCTTCAGCTGGCTGAAGGCCGGGATTTCAGTTGAAAGTTTTTTATGGTACAACTACTGCATGGTCCATTTGTTTTTCAGAGGAGGGGCAGGTTATTTCAAGCTCCCACATGAGCAGAAGACAGGAGTAGAAGCAAATTGAGGCAGATGGCTTGTTCCTTAAGCTGGCATTCCTAACAAACAGCTGTGTTTGCACAAAGCTTCAATAGACACATGGATGGGTAACAATATAGCTGGAAAGGAGTCATATCAATACTGCCACCTTCGAGCTTCTCTATGGGTTAAAGAGTCCAGCCTGCTCTATTGCTCCTCCTCCTTCCCTCTCTTCCTAAAAGTCTTGTAATGAGTTTCACAGAAAATACCTTTTCTCTTCCTTTTGGTGTAATATTAATCTTGGGGGGAAGGGAGGAGGGGCTGGGGGGAAGGGACGTATTGTTTTGAGGTTCATATTCCCCTTGCACTTAATCTCTTTAACAAACCCCTTTAACAAATGAAAGGTCTGACAGGAGGCAGAGTCATTAAAATGAATTAAAATGCATCCAGGAGAGATTAGTAACGAAGCCACTCACCAGACAATGCCCCTTTTCTTCTCCATGTGGACTGCTAGGAAATATCCCAGATTACAGAACAAAAGATCTTGCAGTTGAAAACGCTGATCCTTGAAAGACGGACCATGTTTTCTTCTCCTCTCCTTGACTCCTCACTCTACGCAAGTACATCTGCAGCCAAGGGATCCAAGCATAATCTCCTCAGGGGGAGGGTCAGAGGGATTGCTTTTAAGTACCACTGAGCCTGCAAACCCTCGCACACAATGAGGACATGTCAGCAGACAGTGACTGCGGGCCCAGCAACGCAGGATGGTATCTACCATGCTGATGTGGTGAGACAGCCAAACACATCTGCTCCTACTGGCTACCAGAAGAGTTTCAACGAGGTCCAAGGTGTAAAAGGATGAAGCTGGAGAAGGAAGGAACACAGTAAGAGGGCCAGGATACAGTCAGCAGTGAATGTTGCACGTATGCAGCAGAGGAGAATTTGTGGGTAGGGGAGGTAAGGGGAATGACATAGGCAGGAGAGAAATAAGAATCGTCACCAGTGCCCTGGTGACAAGGGGAGAATAGACAATGGTGAGGAGAAATACAGCTGCAGGGAGAGAAACTGACTGGATTTTGAAAGCAGGTTTTCCTAACCCATACAGTTTTAGGATTGGGAATTCATTTGGTATTTCAAAGGAGGCCACATAAATCCTCTTTACTTCAAGAAATCTGTCATTTAAGTTGATTTAGCTGAAATTATGCTACTTTCTGGTTCATCATGGAGAGAGTCCCCGCAGGCAAAGCTACCATATGTGACAATGCTAACAAAGATACGGGATGCCTGGATGATATTTTCCTCCAGCCCTGTTGAAAGAAGAGCCATGCTACCAGGCACAGCAGTGGGGTCTCTGGTCTCAGGTGTAAGTCAGTCAACTTGTGATTCACATGTGCATCTTACAGCAACAGACGAGCCAAAATCTAGGGGGATAAAGCTGCTCTATGGGGTTCACTCCTGCACTGAAGGTGTTGAGAGGTCAGCAAATCAACAGCAGGTTGAAAACAACTGCTCTTAGAGATAAAACAACAGATAAGTAGAAACTGGAAGACTGGAGGGAAAGAAAACAGATTTTATAAATCTCTTAGCCTTTTATAAATATTATTCCTGCTCGGGGGGTGGGGGGGGAAGGAAAGTTAGAGTCCTCCAGCCACTGCTGTATCACAGTTCTCTTCCGCTTCTCTTTCCAGTGGGAAAACGGAGGCAGAAGCTCCCCAAACTGCCACCCACCATATTTGCAGTTTCTGCACACCAAAACAAAACAACTTTCTACTTTCAAACACAACAAGAAAGAGGTGCTTTGTTCTGAACTGTTCATTACAATCAAAAGAGCCTCAGTTTCCCAACCAGCCTACAGATCCACCTGGAAAATGGCAGCTTCTGTGTCTCAGGTCAAGGTTATTGGTGAACAGAGATTCCCATCTGCAGCTGGAAACTCAACAAAATTTCCAGGAAAATAAAAAGCCATAATAAGCTACTCCACTGACATGAATGAAACTCTGAGCTACATTGGTTGAGACTGTATCCCAAAGTTTGCTGATGACAGAAAAACAATGAGGTAGTGAATTGGTGAGGGACCCATTTCATTTGTGGTCTGCAGAGTTATTATATCAAAACATGTCTGGCAGAGTTCAATAGTGTCAGCATTTAGTGTTCAGCATAATATCATTCCTACAGACAAAGACAGACACTTTCCATAGGTAATTAATCTTTTACAAGTAATTTAGCCATTGTAAGCAAAAGTAAATTAAATGTATTAATGGGGGGAAAGGCTGGGGGCAAATCATGGATGGAGAAACATTTCTCTGCATTAGACCCACAAAATTACAAGTGAGTTACAGCTGATAGATTTAGGACAGTTCCTGTTGAGTAATTGTATTCCATGAGGGTTTTCAATACAATGTGATATTCATTTTCACTTTATACAGTAGAGACAATAATGGCTACAGGTGCACAGGCTGTCTTGCTGGGAGGAATAAAACTGTGATTGTTTAACATCTGACTTTTCTCACACAGTTACAGCCTTTAGATTTGAGCTATATTTTGCACATAGCTCAGACGTGGGTTGTTCTTTTTTTTTTTACACTCCAGGAGTCTAGCTCTAAAAAATGCAGACTCTAAAGACCCATTGTCAAATGAAACACACTTCCCTCGTTTGATTTGTTTTTTCCTCTCTTGCAGTATCAGCTTTCACTACAGAAATGCAGACAACCCTGTATTTTGGTAGAGAAGTTAAACTGCCAGTTCATGCAGGATGCATGGCTGCCAGGCCGGGCTACCAAAACCCAGGTCAAAAACCATGAACTTTTGGGTGCATTTCTGAAAACCTGGACATTCCTGTAAACATTTCTCCATTCTACACGACTTTATATCATTGCTTTTTGCTTTGGCATCTGATCACAGCTCTGCTGTGTCCTTCTGGGACTTTCCTGGTCTCTCAAACAAGAATAACAACAACAAACACAATGAGCCAAGCGAAGAGAGAGCCTGAACTTTCTCCTGGAGAAGACAGTATGGCTATTCTCGGATTTTGCCTGCCAGCTGCCTTCTGTCTCAGAAATTAACTCTCCTTCCTTCTGCTCCCTAGAGACACTCCAAGTTTGCTTATGACGTGACTGAATCTAACCACATCCACCTGCCAGGGTGACTCTGCTTCCTTATGAAAGACCCAGTATCTGAGCTGAGGTTGAGACAGGAGAGAAGCCCAGCAACGTCTAGCAAAAACTTGCTGTACGTTTTCTCTCCACCAGAAAAGATGTAGGTTCAGTCTGATGGGGAAGTGATTTTGGGCTTTCTTATGTGAAAAACGTGCATCTCTTTATTATGTTTATATCTATATTTTAGTTTCGGGAGAGCACTGATTGCTCCTAAAATTGTTGTGGTTTCCTGCCATAGAACACTGAATTATTTCTTCCTTCATACTTTAGAAAATTAAAACACAGATTTAAACACTAACTTTTTCTATTTTACTGGGGGAGGCGGCACGCGGGGAAAGAGTGTTGTGAAAATCAGGTTGAGAAGCGCTTAATTTTTTTAAACAAAAAGCGTCACTGTTTTGGCAAAATTGAGGGTTTTTTTGTTTTTTTTTTTTTTTTCAAAAGAAAAACCTCTCCCTCAAGTTCTTTGATTCAGGGAAATACTGACTTTCAACAGATTTATCCTTTTTAAGTGTCTCTGGGTTAACTGCCTCTGGACTTTTCTCTTTTGCATCACTCCAGGAAGAAAGTAAGCCCTGTCAGTTTTACTTCTGTGCTTGTGGAAACCAGCAATAAAACTTTCCAAACCATCTTGGTGGCCTGGGAACCTAAGCCCTCCATCCACTCCCTAGGCTGAGTACCCAAGAGTGCCCTTTTGACCGTTTTCCTTTTATTCTTGTAACTCCTGCTACATGTTGTTCACAGCAGCTCTGTAAGAGCTGGCACTAGTGCTGATTTCGTACGATTTTTCTCACTATCACTGCCCCTTAAGGTGCAAGTCCCCATCAAAATTTTCCCCATGGACGAAATGTAATATCTTTGTAGTGTGTAAGAAGAGGCATCCTCATGCTCCTGCCTGCAGTGAGAGCCCTGGTCTCACCAGCTGCCAAATTTTCTCAAAGATTTTAGGAATATAGTATCATTGGTAGCTGTGCTCCTCTCGCAGATGGGAGGCAAATCGGCACTCTGAAAGTCCTAGGAATGGCACAGATGGGCACACACACAGCCATGCATGCACAGACACAGAGCCAGGTACCATAAGCTTTGCTTCTTTAGGACACAAGGCTTAAAACAACAAAAAAAACCCCACACACCCCGTGTAAATCATACAATAGCCTCCACTCACGCTAGGATTTCTGAGCCTATTTCTCTATCATTATGCTTGGGCCCAGCATTAGCTGAGGATCTTGTTGCTTGTCTGAAACCATGAAGCTGTTCCCCTTGTAAACTCTAATTAACATCTGAACCCATGCATCCCAAACATAATGTGTCACCTTCCCCACTCTTGGGAAATGAAGTCCTCCAATGAGCACTACAGGGATGAAATATGGGTTGCAGATGTTGAACCAGGAAAGGGCACAGGAACAAGTTTGCAGAGCTGAAATACAGCTTCCAAAACCTGTTTCCCTTTGACATTTCAGTCAGCTGTTCCGCAAGTCTTTGGGGAAAAAAAACAGACTGATGTTTCTTCCCTTCTCCTTCCTGTCTCCCTTTTTAATTTTATATTTTTGGACTATTATTTATTCACTTTTATCCTTAATTATTTGTACTCTGAGCTTTAACATCTGCATACGTTTTGGAAGCCATCTCCGAAGTTTAGCTTTGTCCTCACTTGTTGAAATGTGTCAACCTTAAATAGATCCACTACAGTGCAGGCAGAGAAAGTGCTGGGCCCTTCCAGATCCTATGCATTTGTTTGTTTTAACTGAAACTCACCTTTTACAGGAATAATTGCAGTGGGTACTGAAGGACACAGCTGGGCAGGTGTGGCATGTAGCCAGGGCAGGAGAAGGCTTCTGAGCGAGTCAGGTCTGCCCACTCACACAATCCAAAAGCTGGAGTCAAATTGAAGCCATATTGAGCAGAGCGGGCTCTGGAGCCCAAGCAAGTCATTAGCAGTCTTTCAACTGACTTTGAAGCAGGTCTTTGAGACCCAGCCTGTTTTATATGGTGGAATGTGGAAAAAACAACCACCATGGCTTGTAAAACGGAGGGGAACAAAGCAATGCTCATGTGTGCCTGCCAGCCCCAGCTTCCCCAGCCCCTTCGGTGCCTGCAACTGGCTGTACCACACCCTTTCCCCAATTGACTCCTGCAATTTTCTGACCAATTTAAGCACGACCTGTAACTTCCCCTTTTAAATCATTCATGAATTCAAATGCCTCCAAACTTTAGCTGCACCTTGTAAATCCAATGGAAGTGATTGTGTGATCGAAAAGCCTTGGGCTGGCTCCCAGAGGAGCTACTCCAGCCGCGAGCAATACGGCTGACATCAGAAATGGGTCCCTTTGGAATAAAACCACAGGCACACACCCCATACACTCTACACATGAGGACACACACGCACACCCACATGAGCTAAAGCTACACAGAAAACTGAAGTTGCAGGTATGAACCGTGGCTGTGCACATGCAGCTTCTGTATTGTACACACACATTTTTCAGCCTCTGGCCACTTCACAGCCAGTTCTCCCTGGACAACTTCGCACTTTTCTAAATAAAGGACATGTGAAAACTGCTCTGCATGTCGCAGTGTTCCGACAGCTCCCCCGAATGAAAAAGGCTGGTCCAAAAGCTGATACACATCAGAGGAATGGAGGGAGAAGGCACTGACTTTCCAGCCTCGTGGCCTGTGACACACACACAAGTGTCAGCAGTTGGTACAGGTAGCTGGAGGCTGACGTTTATTTTGGCACCTGCCAAGGTGACTTTGTTGTTGGGATCAGGGCTTGGCCAGCAAACTGTGCCGGTAGGACAGCATCCAGACCAATGCAATAAGCCGTGTCTTGAGGGAAGCCAAAAGAAAAGACAAAAAAGACCACACACAACTCAGGGTTGGTGCCTGGATTTTACAGGAGGGTGTGGGGGGGTTTGTNTTCCTTATTTTTTTTTTCCTTTTTGTGAAAATACTTAAGGACTTGGGAAAAGATTTTGAGTCATTAAGAAAATGTAATTCTATCTCACAATACAGCTGTAGTGAGCCAGGGCAGCTAGGTCTGGGGGAGACAGCAAATCAGGCTTTCTGATTAGGAAGCAGGGAGGCCTTTGGTCAAATTTAATAAAAATAGACTTGCTATATTTGGAACATTTTTTCTGAGAACATGTTGCCTCTTTAATGCTGTCTTATACCTGCTTGTCAGGGAGTGGGACAGTTCCTGCTAAAGGGGCAGGCTCTCAAGAAGACTGGGAGCTGTGGCTGCTATGGGCAGAAGGAGCTGTTAAGATGATTTCTGGCTGTCACAATACCTTGCCCGGGCTGAGGGGGAAGGTTAACTTTTACAGAGTATGAGTTCCCTATAGGAAGCTCTCTCCCTTCAATGACATACAGGAAAAAAAATCCTTTTACTTGTCTCGTCTGTTAGCTAAAAGGAAAGCAAAACACACCCCGTGATATTTACAGGTTAGGTTTTAGACAACTGGCTAGTTTCCCTCCTCCCTGGTGAATCACTGCTATTGATTTAATGAGCTTTAATGCAGCATGCAAACAGCAAAAGTCAGCTCAGCCAAAATGACTGAAACCACAGGGAAATCCATGGGTCTTTTCAGTGGTGTTGTCAGCCTGTAACAATGATGGACAGAGACTCTTTGGCAGCACAGTTTGGGGGCAAATAAGAAGAGATTTGCACAGTACTTAGCAGCTCTAAGTGACTGTCATGGAAAGAAGCAACAGCCAAGGAGACAGCGAGTCAGTGGACTTTAAATTATTAGAGAAAGCGCTTCTTTCCCCTCATTCTTTACTCAAGAACTTCCACCTGAATTCCTTTGGACAGTTATGGGCCCTCAGTATAAGAGAAATTTAGAGCAGGTGAAGAGGAGTCAGCAGAGAGCCACTAAGACGGCCAGAACACAACCCTCAAAGAAGGGATGAGGCAGGATGTTGGACTTGAGACCTCTACCAGCTTCAGAACATAAGAGGAAGATTCGTGAACAATGTCCTATATCAGGAGTGATCCGTCTTCCCAGACCCCAAATCTCCCGTTGGGCAGACTGTGCTGGATTCCACTGAAGAACTGCCAAAAAGGGGGATTTTAGTGATCTGGTTCTGTTTTCCTTTTATCTTACGACAGACCCTCACAGAGTCTATATCTCCTAGACCTGTGTTTGCCATCCACCCTGATCTCAAAAACTACAGCAGGCCCCCTTTCAGAAGTGTCCTCCCAGAAACTTTCCTATGAAGACTTCTTCGACTAGGATAAAACTCTGATCAGCAACTGCTCCACATTCCTCAGAAAACAAAACCAAGCTAAATGAGGAAGAGCAGTGTTTTTCATCTGGCAATAGGTACTATCCACTGTAAGGATTGCTTTATTGTCACTTTATTTTACAGAGCACACGTCCCAACATGGAAAGAATTAGAAATATGATAAAGCCCAGGATGAGGGAGACAGAGGAATGAATCAACTTTTGAATTCTTCTTTATACACTTACATTCAATAGCAGTATCAGACTGAATCCCTCAGTATTTTACTCCTTGGGTGTTTCATCACCTCCAGGCAGAAACTACAGGACTTTTCTTCAAGTTTGGGTGTTTCTCTAATCTGTAATTACAACTGCCTGCTGGGTTCTTAATTCTGCATATGACCAGACTGAGATACTAACAACTTTCCCATCCTTCTCTTTCTTATCTAATTTCATCTGAGTAGTCTGAATTGTCCATCACCTGAGGGTATAAAAATGGTTTCTGATAAAGCTGAATGTACATATTTCCATCTGCTGTTGTTTCTTGCGCTCAGACATTCTGCCTGTTTGGAGTTAATTGTACCCTGGCTTTACTTCTTATAAAGGACCCAAAGGACCTTGACCTTTGGCACTTATACAACTTTTTTAGTGTAGTCTTATGCACTTGGATTATGCAGTGTGTATGGAGAGGAAGTAGTTGGCTGAACCTGGCTTTGGAAGTCATGAACTCCAGAGCGTGTACTGGGATCTGAGGAGACCCTAAGATTTTAGCATTTCCATCTCGTCTTGCAACATGAGTATCACCATTCTGATACAAAACACCTACAGACTTAATCTACCCTTGGGTGAAATGAATTCTCTCATAACTGTAGCTTAGCCCAAATAATTGTGTGCACTGTAGACACTTGACACTGTGGGGTGCATTTAATAAACCAGAGCTGCACAGACCATTCCTGTGGTTCAGCTTTAGAACCTCTCTATCAAAAACTTAGGAAATGAAGAGTTAAAAAGGAAATTCACATGTGTTTATAGCTAAATGGATTGTAACGAATGTGTGAAATGAATTACCAAGAAAAGCCATAGGTAAATTCTGGTCTAAGCACTAAGGCCAGTCAAAAAAAAAAAAGAAAAAGACAGGAGGTGACAGTTACAGGCAGCTGACAGGCTTGTCAGAACCAGCATGCTTCTTCCCTACAGTGACTCATGGTTTTTATCTTGATTACCATGCATATCCCCTCAGAAAGAGAGCAGACCACCTATGTGATGCTGAGCTTCCCCTTCACATGCGTAGATGTGCCCATACACTTATAAGCAGAAGGCTGTGTGGTCTAGGATTTCAAGAGGGAAATAAAAGTTGGATTCAAGATCCTGAGTTTTACTCCCAGTGGTTCCTGAAGGCTCATTGCACCAAACATTTAGAAAGTCACTTGCTTCTAGCTGCAATTAAAGAATATTACACTTCGGGGAAAAATGTTTTCTATTGAGTAGATCTTTCTTGTTTCCTTGCTTCTTTCTAAGGGGGGTAATGAATGTAAAATGGACCTGTTAGGATGGTCCATCTTTATGTTCCCATTCATTCAGTTATTCGTTTGCTTGCTTTGCAAAGTGGTCCAGGCTGCAAGTAGACCCTTTAAGAACAGCTTGCTCCTGAGGGCTTGAGAATAATCTCAAAAAATAAAACTTAGAAAAATATTTTAAGAGATGCCGAGGTTTATATACAAAATCTCTACCCAAAGATTTGACTGCTGCTCCTCGTGAGCCAGCCCCAGATCTCACAACTACGGCAGCCTTGTATCTTTGCCCTACTTGCCTGACTCTCCTGGAGACAATGAGAGCTGCTCACCCGAAGTCCGGGGTTCCTTGTTGCTGATGGCTAAAACCTTGTGCAAGTCCCAGCTGAAGCAGGGTAAGAGACATCTCTTACACTCTTCTGCTAAGGCAAGCTTGTTCCCCTTCAGTGCTTTCTCCAGGCTAGTTTTGAAACAGCTGAGCAATAAGGAATTTTCATCCTCTGAGATTATAGGGCTGCAGAACAATGGGATCTTCTTGCCCTGGCTTAGCAACGTACTCTTGTTATTGCAAGCTGTCCTTACTCCAGTTTTACCTCACTTTCTCAAAACTGATGGCCTCCAGAAATGTGCAGGTGGCTTGCCTGACCAACATACATTGGTGGCTCTTAGGCATGCTGAAGCTCATAATATGTGGGAGTCATACTGGAGGCCGAGATGGTGTCAGGCTTGTGCCTTAAGTGGAAAGGACAATTGTTTCTCAGGGTACTCTTTTGCAACACGCAAAATATAAATTTCTTCAAAACTTCCATCCATGGAAGAAAGTTTTTCCAACTGAAAATATAAAAACTTTCCATTAAATGCCAGATTGTGTGATACAAAGCACTGATGGCCCTCTGGCCACAGCTGCTTCTGTTTAGTCATAGTGTGAGCAAAGAGACACTCAAATAACACATTTGCACTGGAACAGCCCTTGCTGTAACTTGTGTTACTGCAGCTGGACTCACATCAAAACCCAACGGACTGTGTGGAAAGCAATTACCCACTGCAAAATGGTGGAATGAAAAGCACTCTTCAATATCCCCTTTCTTAATGGCACTGAACCAGATCCAGCAACTCAACAAAATACTTGAGACACTTTCTCTGTCTCTCCCCCACGCCCCACCTCTTTCTTTCCCTCTTTTTCTCTGTTGTTCACGCTGCATCACAAAGATACAATGAGGGATACTAATCTGAGAGCAATTTTACCAGAGATTTTATCGGCCCATCCAGGTTCTCGGCTGGCCTGGCAAGACTTGTGTTGCTGCTTGTAAAACTCTGAGAATCCTAGTTAGGGGCCACATTGCACTAATTTACAGGATAAAAACAGATATTGTGAGACCAACCATGAGATATGGGGGAGGATTCAGCTAAGCTTCTTGCATGAACTACGAGGCCCAGCTGGTGGCCAGACGTAACCTGGCCACATAGTTTTGAATCTGGTAAGGGATGACTGGGGAGGCTGTGGGAGAAAGGGCTGTGGAATGCACAGCAGAAAAATACATGATGTGCAGACTATTAAAAGAGTAAATTTCAATTAATTGTTTGAGGTCCCCTTTTGCAAAACAGGTGCTGTTTTTTTCCAGAAAAAAAAAAACAAACATGCATGAGAAGGAAAAAAACACTGACGACAAAAATGACAGCCTTGTGATGCAAAGGTGGGAGTTTGCCGAGGCAGCTTTGCATTTTCAAGTGTGTCCAATGGTGTGACTATTTGGGAGATGCAGCCTGTCAAATTCAAGTGAAATTAGATCATTGATTTTCTGCTGCAGGAAGCAAAGCAAGATTTCCTGGCAGCCTGGAGAGTGGCTTGGTTTGTTTATTATTATTATCATCATCATTAGTATTTTTCCTAGCTGTTAAAATCTATGTCAAAGTACAGTGCCTTTGTAATCCAAATAATTCATATTCTCTTTTTTTTTTTCTAATTGTTCCCTTTGTTTTGCTTCCCACCAGTCTGTCGGACAGAACCCCACCTTTGGAATAAAACATCCCCATTCAGTCGCTTGAGGTCTTAGGATCTTCTTTTGACACCTTTAAGACTTCTCTGTCACCTACTAGCAGGCTAGAGAGCCAGTGTTCCATCAAAAACCTGCACCTCGTTCTAGATAACATATGTCTGCAACTGGAAAGGTCATCCCTGCCTCAAAGAGGTTGCTACCTACCCCCACAGTAAAAAACGCTATATGGATGAGCACCAACAAAGTAAAGATCAGACAGAAATAGTACTCCACATGGAAAGATATTCAGGTCACCCAATATCAGGCACCGTTCCTTGCTGTCCTTCGCTGCTGTCATCTCAGCACACACCATGAAAACACTCAGATTTCCCATCCCGTGACAATCGCTAGTGTACTGTTTTGGTGCAGTCTTCCCCCAAAGGGCAATGCTCATAGCACACCAACCGGTGTCACACACCAACCTGATGGGTGCGCCAGAGCACATGCACCCCTCACAAGTGATAACCTGGGGTGGTAATTTGCAGGATGTGCAAATTGTTCCTCACAAGCTGAGCCGTGGTAACTGCCTGGTGCATATTAGGTGGATCTGCTTTTCCTGAGCCACCATGGAGGCTGCAGCTGGTCAACATCGGGGTACCTCCCCACCGAGAAGTGACTATGTGACAGGTTAGGTAGGGCCAGAACCAGGGAAGATCTAACCAGTCCATGGAAGATGCTAAATGTCTTTTAAATGAGCAGGACATGGTGACTACATCTCTGCACCAGGGAGGTGGATACCCAGCAGTTTTGGGGACAGAGCACAGAGCAAAGAAAAGGAGCTGTGTCTCAAAAGCTGCATGGGAAAGCCCTGCTGTAGTGAGTGCACAAAGAGTTGGGGGAGGTTAAAAGGGGAGCGTGCCGGGAAAGCAGAAGGAGCTAGCAAGAGGAGCAGTGAACAAGCGTGCTAATTGCAAGAGCAGCAAGGAAAATATGACAAGGAAAAGGTTGAAGGGAAGCTGGAGGGGCCCCATCAGCCTGCTGCTGGGTTGGGTGCAAATGGTTTCAGCAGAGGCAGCTCACAGCTGTAGGGAGCAGGTGCAAGGGCAGACGGACGCTGCCCTGGGCCTGGGGAGAAGGTTGGAGGCAGGAAGGAAACTGGTTTTCCCAAGCTCCAAACAACAGCACGCGAAAGAGCGAGAAGGAGGGAGAGCAGCGTTCAGATGGAGGAGAAACAGCTCTGTCACTCTCCACTTCAGGAGCATGATGGGCAGATGAAAGACGAATTTACTTCAGCCAGTCCTGTCAGATGTTTCTGAGCTGTGGGACTTATCAGCTGTCAGACCAGAAAAGAATAAGCTAAACAAAAAGCTTTCACAACCCTCATTCCCAAATCTGTGCATCATAGAGTGCCAGGAAAAATGATTTCTGGACTTTTCTGTTTCTTTTTTTTTTTTTTTCCTTTTCTCTGCTACTACTAAATGCTTTTCCCTTTCTCTCACTGGACAGCTGGAGGGAATCCAGATGGCTGCTGTTCTTGTGGCTACACGCTGAATGCAATGGGGGGAGGCTTGCAAATGGCTTTCTGAGTAGCCAAACACTATGGTGGTGAGGGGCAGTCCACGTGTGTGAGCAGAGGGCTTTCTCTGGACTGAAATGGCAGAGGCAATGGCAGTGTAGGCATTCAGGGCTTCCAGTCTCTTCATTTTTCCACTATCCACCTCAAAACCTTCCGCTGCCTTTCCCTCACTCTGCATCCTTTCAAGGGCCAGCCTGTTCAGATGGGTGCCACCACACAAAGCCGTGTGGTCTCACTGGTGGATTCAGTTGGCGCCTCATTCTAATTAATTCCTTTCAAGCTGGAGCCTGAGGGTAACTGCCAGTCCAGATACTCTTGACTAACTCAGATGAATACCCAGGACTGGGCTGGAAGAGAAGGAGGTAAGAGGAGCTCTGCTGTGCCAGACCAACACTCCACTGATGCCCCAGAATCAAGGTGACAGGACTGCTGAAGACTCTTCCAATTGAATTGTCCAATGATCCCATGTGGTGTTTTCTCTGCAACAGAGGCCTGGGGCAGGTTGCTGGGGAATAAGACTCGCATGGGGTGGTCCTTCCCTTGCGTGGTTCATGTCTCAGCAGATAAAACTCACACAAGCAACTCCAAACCACAGGCTGTTCAGCCTTTCAATCATTCCTGACTCTTCTGATGGTATCTTAAGGTGTGTCTATGTTATTTTTCAGATTATCCCTCTTTTAGTGGCCAAGAGGATCTGAGAAGCAGGGTTGGAAAAGCAAAAAACAGGTTAACATCTTGACCTAATGGTGAGACTGGCTTGAAGAGAAAAACCAAACCACGCACTCTTTATCCATCAGAGATAAAGGGGTCATGCTTCTTTCCAGGTTATCATGGCTTCATGGGTTACTAACCATCAGCTAAGCTATTATATCAGTCTACATCAGCACTCTTAGCCGCTTACGCACAAGGAAGCATGGAAGGACATAATAGGTAAAAGAAGGGTCTAAGCTAAATTGCATTGCTCTGGGCTTGCAACAGGAAGCACCCAGGTGGTTCCTTTAGCTCTGCTGATGCCTGCTACCTTGCCGTGCTCTTTATCATTTGATTATGACCATCACACTCACCCTACGGACTTGGCTGACATTTTTCCCTCCCTTGTTTTCCTCTGCATTTTGGCTCTGCCTTCACATCCTATCCCTGGTTTGTTTCTGTCAATTCTTTAAACAGCTGCTGGGTACTGCTCCAGAGGTGGCTGCATTCCAGCAGTGGGGAATGTGACTCCTGACATATGGGAGAGCTGGTGCTGTGCGTCAGGAGCTGTGAAGCCAAGAGATGCGACACATCCAGAGTCAGCTTGTCAGCACTGTGCAGCCCCAGGACAGGTCCCAGTTTGGACATCCATTTTATTATTTTAATGTGCCGCATCTTGGTTTCTAGCAACAGTTCCTTGTGTTCATTTCCCAGCCCATAACCAAGTCACCCCCTCCAAAAATCCCAGCAGTTGCCATACACTGGACAGACTTCACATATGAAATCCCATGCTGGAAATGACCCTCAGTCATCAACTGCAAGCAGCACCAGGGAACAGAGCCACTAAGTGTGATCCTGGTGTCGAGTATCCAAGCAGCTGGGCTGCTCTTTGCTTTCCCCATGCTGTGTTAGGGAGGGTCATGCTGCATTTGCCACACTGGGTTGGGTCCCCATTTTCAAAATACTTTCTGGGCTTCTCAGGAATCTTGCTCTGGCTCCCTCACTCATTGGCAGGCTCTTCCCCACATCCCTCTTCTTTCTCTCTTGTAGTCAGCTGGTGACAATGCCCTCCACAAAGTAGGGCACCTTGACCCATTCACTGCTACCCCTTGTGTCCAGCAGGCTCCAGTGAGTCTGAAGCCTCCTCTACTTTTTCCCGGGACAGAAACCGGATGTTGGCTGTGCGAGATGGCACCTGTGGGTTTGCTGCATTCAATTTGTCTCTGCTATTTCATAGGCAATGTTCTGAGTTCTCATGGACCAGCAGTGGTCCATGAAACACCAGCTTGAGAGTCAGCAGTAGGGAACATAGATTATGACTCAGTTTCCCACAACCCAATTCCTTTCATGCCAGTACTAACCAGTATTAGTATAATGAGCTCCAAAGCGCTACACCCTGCTCACAAGCTGTGAACAGTGATGCTATTGGAATGGAGTAGCATCCCCGTATGGATGGAGGCCAAGAGCTTGGTGAGGGCAGCAAAATTGAAGCTGCTATACCTAGCCGGAGCTTTTCTTCTCCCCACTGGCAGCAGGAGAACGTAAGTCCATAGAGATCCACCCTTTCCAGCTGAGAAGCATCTGCCACAGCCCCTTTCCTGTAGCAAATATACACCCTCTGCTTCCACTTCTCTCTAGAAGAGATCTTTTCAACAGCTGACTCCAAGGACCTTCTGCTCAGTCCTTTCTCCAAGCCATTCACCCCAGCCTCACCCATAAAGCCTCATAGAGCCTTATCTGCTTCTTCCTAGGAAGCTGCATGGCCATTTTCATGGATAAATATCCCCACTCCACTGAAAGATTGGTCTATAATCAGGACACTTAGGGCACGCTTTGTAGCAGACTCATGAAAGCTGTTGCTGGCCTCAGCACAGCTTGAGTGGAGAGGAGCAAGAGGATCTTCAGCTCAGCCCACAGAACACTCCCACTACCATTTCCTAGGCCCAGGAGCAGACTTTGCTCAGATGATCCCAATGCCAGGACATGTAGCCGAGAAACAAGCCTCTACAGGAGGTCAAACCAGGGTCTACGCTCTGTGCACCTGGAACATGCTCTAAATTGCTGGAAGCCCAACAAGGCACACCTTGCTGGCCAAGAAGGTTTGCCATCCCCAAGCAGTGGGGTGGCAACCCACAGAAATGATGTGAAGTGAGGATCCAGTTATCCAGAATGGAAGAATATAATTTTTCTTTGTTTTCATGAGAGCAGGATTTCTTATCATAACGTTCCCTATGCTTCACTTCTGCCTTTTAGCTGGAATAGGGCAGAATGGGACAGCCTGTGTGTACTTTAGCCTGTAACAATGTGGGGATGTGAGAGAAATTCACATCAAGTCAAAAAAGAGAGTCGGTTGGAATAGCCTGCAATACAACTGTAAGCCATAGGTATAAACATGCTCTCAGCCTCCAGGAGCAAGGAGGAGGGTGAAAAAGGCAGGAACAGAACCAGGAGTTGCACACAGGCACTCTGCACTTAGCTATCCACCATCTACAAGTACCATTTAAACACAGTCCACCAAACTTCTACAGCAGGAAGAGGAAACCCATGCCTAGCCGGAACCATTCCTTGGGAAATTTCTAGATGAGGCTCTCATCCAGTGAACCAGTGCAGCCTCTTCCTTCTCATTGTTCACTCAATACCTCTACAAACTCTGCCCCTTGCTTACTTCACTCCCCTCTGTTCATTCCCCTGCAAGATGGGTGGCAAAGCCCTAAGCTCCAGAGATAATGCTGTGCTGAGGCACTTAGACATGGCTAATAGGACAGGGCTTTTGCTCACCCAGGGACGCTGAGGCACAATAGGGCCAATCCAAACTGCCTCCCATAGCACTTAAAATAGACTTAAATGCCTACGATGATGTCAAAGTTCAAGAGAGCAATTAAGAGCTTCTGCCATCAAGGGTTTTGGGGAACTTGAATAATGTCTGGGATTGGTGGAAGGGCTGAGTGTTGCATTTGAGGCCTTCATACCTTGCTGTGCTGTCTCAAATATACTAGACCTGGGAGGTTATTACTATCTCCTGAACATTGTTATATTCAAGTGCACAAGGCGAGGCGTAGCTTCAAGATGGCCATAAAGCCAAACAGAAGTACCTCTGCTATAAACAGACGTGAAAAAAATACATAAAATCAGTCAGAATTAGTTGGAAGCTCTTTTGGACTAAAGGGCTGGATGGAGGATTTTGCATATGCCAAAACAACAAAGAAAGTGAGTAATGACACCTGTGTCTTATCTTAAAATTGTGTTTATACTACTGGAGTTTATGTGGGTAAAAGACAACTCAGTATCACAAACTAGCAACAGAGCTGTTGGTGATACAAACACGGTAGCACTATACCTATGATAACGATAAAAAGCTGAAACTACTAAAGTGAAAGTGTAAATTGAATCAGCACAGGCCACAAGCTGCTGATCTATGTTCTCTACAGCAGTGATGGAACCGTCACTGCTAAATATGTGCAAACCCTTGCCAGAGGTAAAGTTGGTGCTGTAGAGTGATGTACCTGTAGTGGTGTTGGTGCTATACTGTTTTTTCTCATGCATGAAGGAACATGTCATTTTACACCAAAGGATCAGAAGATTAATTGCTTACAGTAATTGCAGAGTCTATGAGAAAACAACAAACTACAGCACAATGCTGTTCTTGTCGTGGGGCCAAATGGCAGCAACTTCTTTACTTGCCAATACATTCAATCCTACATCTATAGGACTGCCTTCTTGGGCCAGAAAGTTCAAGCATGATATTAGACAACCAGAGATGCTGGGGTTTTTTTTGTTTTGTTTTTTCTTGTACTAAGCCATCACAAGAATATGTTGCAGCTTAAGCATTGTTTTTCCTGGCTTGGCTTTACATTGGCTTATCAAATTGTGACCATCACCACCAGCCAGAATGCAGGAGACATTTTCACAGACAGATAATCTAATTTATGTTATTATTCCCTACTTTCATGGATTTTAGGACCACTGCAATAAACTGGTCCAGTTTATGAGTAGTACAGACTAAAGAAGGGTGTAAAATTTCAATAACACCACAAATAGGGCAAGAGCACATCTCTACAACTGCAAGAGGGTATTACAGAGGTCTAAACAGAGAAGATGAATAGGAGGTGACTGTAGCTTGGCCCTCATAATGTAAGATTGAAAAGAGACAGTCTCATAACAAAGAAAACTACGCACTTCATGTAATGCGTCATTGAATAGTTCAAGCCTGACACCAGACGTTGAGGAAGCAGAAAGCTTGCGTAGACTTAAAGCCTGAATGGACAGATTAATGGAAAAACAATCCATCAAGGGCTCCTAATCACAGATACAGCATTTCTGAGATGCCAGATGCTGGGAGAATTACCTGTGAAGCATCATCCTTCCCCAGGCATTCACTGTTGGCCACTGTCAGAGAGAGGGTTTGGGGCAGCTGGACTTTTGGTTTGATGTGATTCACCCCGTCTCATACAGAAACCACTGGCAGTCCACCCTGAATTTTCAAGACTATCCTGAGCCTGAGACCAGCCTTTTCATTGGTGCCTACAGGCAGTGGATTTGCCAGCATGGTCCAAGGTTGTACTTCACCAAACCTGGGGCTGCATTTATTCCAGCAGGCTTGATCTCTGCTTCCTTGGGAAGCTCTGAACAGACATGAAGTAAGTTGATCTAGGAACTCTTCATTCTCCTGATTGTTCTCAAAACCACACTTCAGAAAAGTGTAGACACAGCCCTGGTGATTGTGCTCCTCTGTTTGAAGTACAAACCCTTCACATCTGTTGTGTTCTAGCCTTGGAAAAATACTTAGGGTACTTAAGTGTGAAACCAAGCGAGTCTCCACCTTCATCCCTGCCAGGAAGCGCTCCAGAGGGGTGGAATTTGTTTTTCCGATTAGACTTCACGCAGCACGACCTTTGCCATCTCCAAGCCAGGTCGGGCTGATTAATGGGCTGTTGTCCCAGCACAATGAGGTCCAGGGGGGTGTGGGGTTGCTAGGACATTCTCCTAACAGCTGCTGCAGGAGAATCACTTTTGGATCGCTCTGCACCATTAAGCAAAGAACCTGCGGGTCTTTAATTTATCAGGTGGGAAGTGAGTATGATTACTTTTCAAGCAGCCGATATACCCAACATGCACTCATAGCGGAAGCAAAGCAGGGAATTTGGGGGATTCAGACACTGTTTACATTCCGGTGAAACTGGATCTCAGAGCTATACACCAAGCTTGGGAAGGGAGTGTCAGACCAGGATGGAGGGGAGGACAGGCTGTTATACAGAGTGACTGACAGATTAATCTAATAGTCTGGACTCTGAGGCTCCACAGGTGTTCAGACCAGTGGCTGGACCAGCCAAATTTGCAGACAATAAATCCAAAACCTGCATGGGGCCATCATGACTAATTTTGCTAGGGGCAACATCAGGTGTGTGATAGGATACAGGTCCCCCCCTGCAAGGACCAAAAGGATTGAGTGAATATTGAAAGCATTTTGAAAAATTAATTTCTTGCCCCTTTCCTACTTCTCTCTGGTTTTGATATTACATTTTATTGTCACGATCTTCAGCCATTACATAAAGAGAATCAAAGCCAGAAGGAGGATGACACTTTCGCTTCTCCTGAGCAGAGGGCTGAAGTTGTTTCCTGTCACAACAGCATGGCAGTTACTGTTTATTTAATGTTCAGGGGAGGAGATGAAAGCATCAATGTCAGATGATGGTCTCGTACAAGAAAAGTTTGGTTTACATCTTAGCCTGGGATCCAGGCTGTGAATGATCCTGTGCTCGTTTTCAAAGGTGAAGCTGTGGTTTGACCAGTGACCCTGAAGAGTGGTCTCTGGAATTGGGATGGGTCAGCTATACCTGGCCTGGGAAATCGTTTGGGATGAGCATAAACAGTGAGGGATGATGGATTCCTCCCAGCTAAACAAGGATGTCCGAGAAGCAGAACCAGAGAGGCTTGTTGTCATGCTCAAGAAGATAACAGCTGGGGAGGAAGCAGCTGGAAAAGAGAATCTAAATGTGCTTTTAAATCCCTAGGTAAAAAGCTTGGGAGCTGACATCTTCAGCAAGTGGGCAGATCTCTGTAGGAGGCACAAGAGGGATACAGCAAATGCAAATCCTTTATCTGAGAGGAAGAGTGACAGAAATCCTGCCACGAGTGATGCTGCTGAGCCTAGCATACAGCCTATCCTCCTACCCAATGCAACCAGAAGACACAGAAGACTCAGTATTTTGAGACCTGGAGTGTCTCTGTGTGCCATCCCTCCCTTGGATAGAGAGGGCGACCACTGAGAAAAGAGCCCTTTCCCCTGCTCTGGGCCATCCCATGGGAGCAGTGTGAATGTCATATCTCCTCCAGTCTTTAGGCAAAACCAACTCATCAATGATATCTTAATAATGTTTAACAGATGCACGCACCTCCCCTGGGCCTAATAAATATGTTCTGGGCTCATCTCCTATCCCTCTTAAAAACACTAGTTAAAAGAACAGAAAGGGGGGAAAAAATAACCCCAGATGCAGCACAATACCCTGTGGGATGAGGCTTGGGTCTCAGAGCCTTCCTCACGCCAAAACCCCCCACAAGTGAAATATGTCTCACTTGGGGCAAAAGGTAAAGGGATGGTGATCTATCAGCTGCTAAAAGGCGTCAGCACCAAGCAAGGAAGGGGAGAAGCAGGCCCTGGGGAGACAAGTAGGGATCATTCAGCAGCACAGACAGCGGCACTGGCGGCAAAAGCATTTACAAAGGCCATCAATCCTCCTCTTTCTATGCCTGGGCGGCCCACCAGCTGGGATCAGGCAAGAGGTTCTTCCCGTGCATCGTGCAGTGTTGGTGCCAAGGACCTGAATTATGATGCTGAGTAGTGTAGGGGAAAAGGGCTCGTCTTTTGAAATATCCAGTGCTGGCTCGCCATCAAAAACAGTATAACAGGCTACAAAGAGGAGCACTGGTCTGGCATCTCCAGGTCTTGAAGCTGCAGGATGGCTGCAGGTGGCTGCAAGACAGTTGTGTCTAAATACATTTCATTTGTGTTTCCGGCACCCTGAGAGCAAAGACGGGATGGCATCGCTGTTCCTTTCTCTAGAGCAGCAGCAGAGATCCACAGGGATCACAGGAGGCCCCTGAACACCAAGAAAGTCCCCTAATTTCTAGCCTTTCCACCCTCCTTTCCCCAGTGTGGTGAAAGGAAGTCCTGATCTATGACAAAGACGGGGCTGCAGGTGGCCCTTTCACCCATTGTCCAGCTTCCCCGTCTTCCATGACTGCCCTGTGCTCCAAGCATTTATCATGTACGAGATCTCCAGGAAGAGGATCATGGTTTTGCTCTGTGCTTTTACAACACCTAGCAGCTAAAGCCATTCCTCATGCAGAGCTCAGAGACACTAGCTCAACAGTACTAGAAATAATAAAATACCATAAGCATAGTGTAGTTTCAGTAAAGAAATCTAACCACACATGAGCAGGGGGAATTCAGCTTTCTGGTGGAAATAAAAAGGTAAAGCAAAGCTCTTAAGGCTAATGAAATTTTCCTGGCTGTCATCAGGGCTGCAAAAAAACGGGCTTTTCCTGTTGATTTTGCCATTTCCTCGAGCCAGTAATTATTTTCCTCACTTGCTTTAAGCTCTCACACCTTATCCTAGTAATCTCAGAGGACACAAGAATCCCATTCTTTATATTTAACAGAGACATTTTGACAAGTTCCGTTTAGTACAGGAAATTTCTCTGTACTTTTATATAGGCAAAGTCATACGGGCAAATTGTGGGTTCCTATGGTACAACAGCAATGGACAGATATCTTTTAACTTCTTCATGTCGTGTTCTTCATGTCATGTTTTCAGATGATGAGAAAGAGATGGGCATCTCTCCCCCCCGCCTCCCTCCCCCATGCAGTTTCTTAGCCTGTGAGTTTAGTTGAATCATGAACTTACCTACATTGGATAAAATGGGATTCTGACTTAGGACATGGATCTTCCAGGGACCTTAGCACTCATCACATCACAAGTCATCTTTATGCTACATGAAGCTTTGGAGATTCAGCTCACTAAATCACCAGTTACCTCAGCGTTATCTCGCCATTTACAGATCCTCACTAGCTGTAAAGAATGAGGTCGGGTAAGGCTGGAGATAACTTCTTGATCCTTTTTCTTCTGAATGGAGTGGTCACCTGGTCAAGGCAGGGGAATTGTGACCTCTGCAAGGGCACTGAGATTGGGCATTCACAGGGTAAAATGTCACTTGATAAGAGAAAGAATCTGTATTAAAAATGTTTGTAGCATAGTCAAGAGCTTTGAGTGAGCAGATGGCTTGACTGCAGCACTACCAAGTCAGATGAAATGGGTTTCATGGCTGTGAACATCTTAGAGGAACCTGTTTGCAACACCCACTATGGTACATATGCTTAGATAACACCACTTGACCTGACAACCACACAAACAGAATCCCCTTTAGAGGACCATCTTGTAGCATCTGTCAAAGATCCTCCTGATCCTCTAACACAAGGTCTAAGCAAAGAGATGGGGAATCTAACACCACACCCACAGGCTGTCTAACCCCACAGAGAAAACACAGGCAAAGTGAAATCCTTCCCAATCTGTCATGCACAACCAACCTGCCAGAAAGACTACATATCTGTAAATACACTGTGGAAAGGAAAATGCACTGTTACTACACAAAAAAACATGCTTCCATTAGGAGAGAGGACAGAAATGTGTTCAAGCCTAGCCAGCAGCAAGAAGGTCTCCAAAGTACGCACTTCCTAAAAGCCCTCAATCCTTTCCACCGTAAGCGTTCAGCATGGCTTGAATAAATATTGACAGTGCAAAATCTGTTCTTTATCAATGGCACGTTAAGGCGAGCCTATGCTTTGCCTTGCCTTTTTGTTGGGATGGACATCAATCGTCAGCTGCTAGGATCATGATCTAATTCTCTGGAAGACAGCAATGAGGTTACCAGGGGCAGTTCATTCATGTGGGAGTTTTTCTGCATTTGTCACTGAACGGAGGTGGATTTTTGCAATAGATCATATTTTTCAACCTTTCTGTTCCCTGGGTAAGTGCTGTTCTAGTCAAGATGACAGAATTTTACAGTCTCGCTCTGAACCTCTTTCTCTCCAGTTACACCAGTTTAGCTAACAAATTCTGAGATGAAGAGTTCAGCTTCTTTCCCTGGTTATATCCAGAGTCTAGCACAGTTAGAAGCTCTTGTGATCAGCAAGGCCCAAGTGTTAAGGCAGTTGAAAATGCTGTAATAACTGTGTCATGTTGATGTTTGCTCTTGGGAATGGTCTGGGTATTTTCAGGCTGGGATGCTGCTCACAGATAAGCAATCCATGGGACTAAGCTCCCAAATAATCAACGGAAATCTAACAAGCACTGTCAATACATGTCCAGAAAGCTGGCCAGATGACCAAAATTAGGTGTCTACTCTATCTGTTTATAAAACATACAAATATGTAGCTTAGAGAGAAAAAAGAGAAGATGTCACATCTAGGTTATCTCGCAGATCTGTGAAACAAAAATATTGGCTAGATAGAGAAATGGCAGCAGACTAAATCTTTCCCATAGAAGAGCTAATTCATCTGAGCCAGAAGTCAAGGTGCTGTCACTGCAAATAAGGGAAAGGTGAGGCATTCTGGGATAAGAGAACTCTACCCATATATTTGTCCTTAGCAAAGGGCACCCCAAAAATCAGCTGTATTGTTGATTGGAGAAGGCAGGACAGGCAGATTTCACTGGAGAGACAGATCATCCACGGCAGAGGATGTTAAGTCATTACTCTGCACTAACCAATAACAGAAAGAGGACACCAGAAAGTACTGTTTGTAGGCATCCTTATGAAATATTCCAGGGAAGAGATTGCTCAGTCCAGATCAGAGACACCTCCAACACCAAAGCTACCAGATCAAGCCTGTGAGCTCAGCCTAGGAAGGTGATCTACCTTCCTTTCTCAAGGTTCCCCACTGCGATGGGGGAAAGCCATTTCCTTTTTCAGTCTCTTTGCCTGGTCTATGAATTAAGACACTGCTCTCCAGGGATATCCATCTGGAATGCATCTGACATATTTCTCCGGTGTTGCATTTGGCTCATGGGAATTGCTGTCCACCCAAATCAGATCAGGGGTCCATCTACCCCATCTGCCTGTCTCTGAGAACAGACAACACCAGATGCTGGAGGTGAAGCTGCAGGAAACCCCTGTGGTCAGGAGTTATAGGATATCCTACCTAGGGAGACATTTTCCTTCAAAAATCCTGCTGCTGGATGTTATCGAATGGGCTGGAACGTGAGGTTTCTGCCTCCTCTAAGAATATGTGCCTGTGAGTGAACACAAGAAGTTGCTATTTATGGGTTATCCTCCCTCAGCTGAGCTGCTGTAAATAACCATATATGCCGATGGCCTGCTCCTGCTGAGAGAGAAAACGTGTTAGTTTAAAACTCAATGAACTCCTAGTTCAACCGTGGCTCTTCCTGAAGAAATAAACTGCAATAAAGTAAGAGTTTGGCTCATGTTTGATCCACTCCATCCATCTGAACACACCCCACTGCTCCTGAATCAAGTATGCATTGAAGCAAGATCATACTGGAATTTGTACAGCAAGTGAAACTGTGAGAGCTGGCTGTGTTAGGTACAGCACTTTCACAACAGGGCATAAATCTTATCTGAGAGCAGGAGAGTAAAGAGAAGGTAAAAAGGAGAGGAAAAGCAAGGTGCAGCTCTTATTTTCCATAAAGGACACAGATAGAAAATGCAAGTTTGAGGTCCTGACGTGACGTGCTTAGATTCATTTTTTCATTTTACAGAGTGAAGAAACAAAAAATAAATAAAAGCCTTACATTCCACAGCAGCAAGTCAGGACAAAGACTGAAACCATGTCTGCAGGAGGAGAAACTGCAAAGATGCAAGACAGTTACCAAGAGAGAAAAGGAGCCAGCACTGTGGGAGTGTGAGCTGTACCTCCAGGGCTGACTACTGAGAGACTGAAAGCAACCTTCCGGTAAAGGCCTGGTCTACAAAGCAATGGGGGTGCCTGAATCCATGGGTTCGCACTGATTAATTCCTTGCTCTGCAAAGGAGTTGAGTGAAGATGATGTTCAGGAAACAGAGGGAAATTGCACCTTCTGCAACTCCATGGACTTGAGCACTGAATGATGTGGGAATCAGCACAGTATTTGACTGTTCACAGCCACTGTAGGGCATTAAATGGTTGAAGTCTTGTCAGCAGCAGTGAGAACAATGACCAGAATTTCACAGGGAGAGATGCTATGTACCTGATGAATGAGAAAGGGTTAGGTCTCTACAAAGCTGTTGGACTCGATCATGACTATCTACCTCATGCCAGCTCCGATCAGGCAAAACCAAACAACACAACTCTGTGGACTTACAGATCCCAGCATGTGTCTTATCCTTGGCACTGCTGGATGGAGTCAGGCTAGCTTAGCCAGCAGGTAATGAGTAGCTAAGCAGGTCATCTGGCAGCCGGGATGACTGGTGAATCCCGAGTTCCTATGGCTTTATGCCTTATGAGTCATCACCCATCCTGATTAGCTCATGTTAGAAAAGGCCGAGCCCATGCCCTGGCTTCCCCTGGACATAGGCACTAGGCACTGAAGGAGTTTCTCGCCTTCAGCCAGCTGCTCGTCTCATAATATGATCCAATACACATGAGATAATGTTATGGTAGAAGAAGGACAAACACACACAGTGTAACCTTTTTGCTTTAGGAAGCAGGGTGAACAAGTCTTCCCTGAAATGATTGCCTCTGAGAAGTCACCAACTCCTTCACCTGCATCTGAGACAGAGTCAACTCTAACAGCCTTTGCCAGACAGCCTCCCCTTCCTGCTCTTAGGGACTCCCAGACTTAACACATTTCCAGCCTTTCCCAGAAGCTTGTAAGGTTTCAGCGTTATCTTGCCCACCTTAGGAAGAAAATGTGAGACTGAACTGGATAAAGTCCTGAGCAACCTGACCTAACTTTGACGTTAGCCCTGATTTGAGCAGCAGTTTCGATTAGAGACCTCCTGAAGTCCTTTTCAACCTAAACTGTCCCAACCTAAACTATGCCCCTCCAAGGGTACAGCAACCACTGGAGATGTGCCACAGTGTTCCTGCTGTCCAGATGCAAGCAGGCAGTGATAAACTGGGCCTCTGCAGCAACGTGCTGGTGTGATTGCTGAAAGACAGCTGCCTCCAGCAAAGGTGGAAAAGGCAGTCTCCGTTTGTTGGCTTTATTTAATCTTTCCCAAACTTGTGCCAATCAACACAAAAGGACTTCTCTCAGCAGAAAAAAAGAAAAAAAAAAAAGCTGTCATTCAAGGAGCTAACCATCCCGTCTGCCTAATACTTGAAGCTCCTGAGGGCTACCTTGTATTTCATCTCTCCTCTTGCCTTTGAGATTCTGGATTTCTCTTCCCTCCACCCCCATTACAACAGCCCTGCCTTCGAGCCAGTCCTGGCATCTCTCTCCCTCTTGTGCAATGTTTGCCTACTACATGATCCCCTCTCCAGCAAGAAGTTTCTCCTGCTGTAATGAAAGCTGACAGCAAACAGGGACCAAGGCTTGTTTTCTGCAGAAGTGCACACACCTCACAGATTCCTACATGCTTCTTGCTGTTGGCCATAATAAACTCTCCTGGCAGTCATAAGCAGAATTAATGCATGTTTGAGTCCCCAGCTGGGGGGGCTGATGGCACAGCAGATAAAACAAAAATGACTATTGTATTTCCAAAACAGCACCAGGGGTGATGTCTTTCCATGTGACACCACATCGCAAGAAATCACATGGATTTTTGCTAATGTGAAGCTTCAGGGGATTATCGTGTGAAGCAGAGAGGCAATCGCTTTCTACAGCTCTGCATCTGAGTCATTTGCAGTTGCCTCTGCCCTCACATGTATCAAAGGGTAAGTCTGGATAAATCTGGGCAGGATGTGGGGCATTCAGGAAGGAGATATTTTTAGGATAGTATCTAATATGTATAATCTTTGAGACCAAATCATTGCAGGATACCACAGCACAGAGGTTATTAGGTAAGCCCACTGGGCACTGAGATAGTTTTATGTCCTGTGCAGTCGTGGACAGGGTGGCTGAGAGACAGGATGTGTCTTCCTTTCCCCTTCCCTCTCCAGGTTGGGGAATGAACTGAGCTCCCACATACCACTTCGATAGCTGGTCTGCAGCAAGGAGGAGAGGGCTGCTATCTCATGGTGGTGAAACATGGTGGCTATTTAAACCCAGTCACAGCCCTATACAGCACATTAACCCAAGGGGTCAGAAGCACCTCCTCCAGCCAAACAAGCAGGATGTCTTTGGGAAGGGCATCATGCAGTTACTCTGGCAGGAATTAGGTAAAGGCAACAGATGCCTTTCCCGCAACACCTTTTCACAATGCTTTCAGTGACTGAAAGGAGCTGTGTGTCCCTTTGCTATCTACTGGGATGTGCCTCTAAGGCAAAGATCCATCTTTCTTCCTTGACCACTGCATGACCAGCTGGATCTGCACTAGAAGGCCATATCAACCCCAACTGCAAAGCTCTTGGTGCTGCTATGAGATGCTGAGCACCATCTGAATGAACTGGACACAGAGAAACAATAAACTAAGCTTAGAGACCCTGGAGATACATCCTCTTCAGTAGCCAGCTGAAGAGGTGACTGCTTTCCTTGCAGTCTACAGTGCAAATATTTGTTCCGTTTGGGATGCTCAGTCTATTTGCATTGCCCTACTGCACTACAAGACTTTCTGAAGACAGGATCTTCCCTTTTCCAAACTGCTACACAGGTGCACTATGGATCTATAGAATAGTTCAGACAGACGGGTTTAGCACTCTTGCCTCCAGCAGGTGCAATTCTCAGTTAAGAGTGGAAGGACACTCAGAGCAACCCTGACATGGCCAGGAATCTGCACTTTAGCTGCAGTACTTCATACAAAAACAAATAAGGAAACAAACAAAGCATGTTGACAGCACGTAGAGTTTGGGAGACAGGTAATGACTGTTATTATTACTATAATGGCCAAAATGCCATCAAAGATCCAGAGTTAAAATAAGTTGTAAACTGAGTAGACCCACTGAGAGGCTATCTTTACCCTGAAGGCATTATAACAACACAGAGTATATTGCAATGAAAAGAGGATGGGTATTTCCCTGGGAAAAATGCTCCACCATAGGAATAGTGGTGAGGGCAGGTGAGAATACCTGTCTCTATCCATTAGCTTGAACTTCAGAAGCCCCTTCCAGCCTCAGCTATGCTACAATTCTATAAGGAGTCCACACTGCTGGCTTAGGTTAGGTACTTAGTCTGCAGACAGCAAATCCCATGGCTAAGTGACTTTCCTAAACTCAAATGAGGTCCCTGGCTGAATCAGGAACTAGACCTCTCTTTTTCAACCCTTTCCAAGTCTGTCCATCCCTCCCAGCACTTGAATTTGCCATTTTTGTTGGAGCTTCTTGAAAACTAGCAGAACTTCAGCATTCAAAGCCCTATCTCTTTAAACACCACAGTGTCCCCACAGAATGAAAATCAGTCTCACACAAATGGCTAGCAACATTAGCTAAATGGCTTGCTGAAATGCTGCTAGTTCTGTCTTCATTGCTGACCTCCACCTTGCAAAAGCTGAGCTCACAAAGATCTGTGTTCCTGCTCACAATGCCAACACTTTGCCCTTCTCCTTTTGTTCAAAACTTCTAGAAAATAATTGTTTCTTAATCAGTTATTTGAAACCTTGGTGATCATGTTTTTCATTTCACAAGAGGATGGAGGGGGTGGAGATTAGACATTGCCTATAGCAAACTAGCAGTATTTCACTACTCCTGCAATGAGAGTTTCCAAAACCTTCATAATCTGCTCATGAAAGAACACACTGACCGTGAACTTACTTCTCCCAACCTCATTTGTTAGCTTTGACCCTAGACCTTCCTCCTGGTTTAGGATATTGGCTGAAATCTTGCTGTTGGGATTAATATCTCTCTCTCTAACTGACCTCTGGAAGGGAAAAACAGGTTTTCCTTACAGGGAATTAAGAATTTTGCAAAGCACGCAGAAGATAATTAGTGAGCCTTTTCTCTATGCACAGCAGTGTCACTGAAAAGAAGATATATCAGATGAGGACTTGGACCCAAAAGGAGTAGGTAGTGTGAAGCAGTTTTCCTGTTAGAATCAGTTTTCCCATCTCTGTGTTTTACTGGTTTGGCTGGGAGAGGAGAATGGAAGCCACAAGTGATGTGTCTGGGGTGATGGAGCAACTCAGTTCCAGATCTGAGACTGTGAATGCCCCTTCTCCTCTTGCCTTATTCAGTCAAGACCACACAATGTCCTTAGGCTGCTGACAGTTCCTCGGCAGCTGAGTTCCAGTTTATTCCTATAGACTTTTATGGCTACATATATCATCCAGAGACAATTTAATCTCTAAGTATCATCAAGTTTATTCTCTTTGATCTGACAAATCTAGCCTCTCTTTTTCTTTTCTTTTCAACAATCTTTGTGGTTAATCTTTTGCCCGCTGCAATGTTGTTGCTGTGCAACTGTAGCAGGTCAGGGAACTTAGCTGCTGACTCTGCAAATATTGTTCTTAATCATGATTTGATGGCTTTTCATCTCTAATGACAGCCAAACAACTATGAGCAGGGATCCTGTTCCAGCACATGAGTTACCTGAGTTTAGATAGTTGGACCGAAAAATACCACACACACAAAAACCCTACAATGAGCACCCAAGTGTCTGTAAGAGAAAGTAATTTTTTTCACAGCAGCATCCAACCAAAGCGCTTATGGCCAGCTGATCAGCTGAATTCCCTTCTTTTCAATGACCCAATTCACTGCTATCACTGTGAATCAGAAGCATCCTTCAGGATTTGGCAAGAGGAGGGGTGCAAGATTCTTGGTCCAATCCCATCTGATGGACCAACAGTCCGTTCTTCCCTCCATAGGCCCCAATCCGGTAAAGCCCTTAAGCACGTGCAAAACCCCCCTTGACTTCAGTGGAATTTCTCACTGGCTTAACGCTAAGCATATGGTTGCGTTCATACCACCGCCTCAGCGTGCCTCTCCAATGGCTGTGTAACGTGCCCGTGACCTGGTAAGCAGCTGACACATTCCACCAGGCAGCAGTTCTCCACTGCGCAAGAGAAATGCCTTATTGCTAAATATCCTTTTATTTCTTATCTTTGTGCCCAGCACTCAGCAACATATTAAACTGTCAGAAGGGCAGGGAGAGGGGAAAAATCCCTGGTTGGTTTGCTTCTTATCAATCACAGAAACAGGCTGCAAAGAGGAGGACCTGAATAAAATAGACCGGAGTAGGCCCACTACACGCAAGGATTGTAAGGGTCTTACATGAGGAAGGGAGAAGGGGCCTTAACATCTTGAGGAAAAGATACTGAGTTGAAAGAGAGCTGGGAGCAGGCAGGAATCTGCCTGTAGGAGACTTGCCTGACAGGTGAGAAAATTCTCTCAGCAGACAACAAACCCATGTCCAACACTTAATGCCCCATCTCCTTTCTTTTAAGAATAACCATGCTTTCTCCAGCTGCTCTTCTTCACCCCTTTTCCTTAGGGTCATCCTGGACCAAAAAAGCTTGGGCACAGATTTTCTCACCTGCAGGGTTTTTCCTTCTCTCCCATCCCATCATTGTGCTGTACGTAGGAACACTACAGTTTGGAAGCCAGCTAGAAACTCCTGAGGAAGCACTGCATACAAATCCCAGCCGGGACAGGATGGATGGGGGAGGATTCAGAACTCGCTGCAGAGAAAAAGACTGAAAAGCTCGTCTAGGAGCATTTTATTTTAAAAGTTGGTTCACCTGCAATTTAAGCCCATGTCTGTTCTGTCACATTTCAGCTCCACCTCACCAATGCAAACACACTAAGGAGGACCTTCAGCAACCCAGGCTAACAAGATCTGTTCAAATGTTTCCCATGGGAGACATGCTGAATCTGGCCAATTTCTGTTGATCTTTCACCTGTCCCTGGGCCAGAGGACTTAGTAACAGACATTGACTTTGTGTTGCCTTTGTTTGTTGACCTCACTGGATTTTACTGCTACAATTCTGCTGCCCCAGCCATGTCTTTTCTTTGGCAGAGGGTGAATAACTTCAGAAATGCTGACATCTGCCCCATGTTTGGAGTTCATGGGGGATCTTTACTTTTGGAAAGCTGTGGGGGGAAAGTTGTTGACTGAGACACAGCGATTCAACAAACAAAAAGCTTGAGTTAGAAATGTGAGGTGTACCAAATTCTTCCCCTCGCTAGAAGGGCTACAGTAACTTTGAAGAGATAAGAAAGCAAGTAAACTTGTACAGCCCGTTTCCCCCTTCCTTCTATTTGCTTTGCAATATCGAAGTTTAAAGTACTTAAAGTACTTTGTGTTGCAAGAGCAGTCACCTGGCTTCAGTTCTTCAAAGCCTTTCTGACTTCTCGATGACCAGTTCATCTGGAAATTATTCTGCCTTGTGAAGAAGCCCTTGTCATCGACCAGGATTGTCTAAGCGGTGACATGAATGTGGGGCAAAGACCCTATTTTGGTATGGTGCTTCTATAGACCCAGGGAGCAGAGATCTTGAAGGAACAGAACAAGACATCGTTCTATTAAGGAAAACATTCCCTTAAGCTCCTTCCTACAGTCTAAGAAATTTGTAGGATGCCTTTAATTTCATGAAACTTCTTGGTTGAGATCAAAGGTTTGTCAGGTTTATAAAAAAACTCCTCATCTTGGGCAGGACCAGATTCCAAATATGTTGTTCTGATGATTCTTCCACTTTTTTTTTCAACCTCCAAACTAGAGAGGACAAAGCCTGCATTGGCTCTCCAGATGTGACTCTCTCCAACACCCAGCTCTTCTTGACAAATAGATAAAACAGATGTCTTGATATCATGACATCCTTAAGCAGCTAGCGTCCCCCTAGAATATGGAATCTTATCTATCCATCTATCCACCCATCAAAAATGCCATGCTACTTTTTTCTCAGGTCTCCCCATAGGCAGTCCAAAGATCCAATTGTTAGAAGGAACACTGAACAGGACTGAGCTACTGCTTTCCATGGGAAATTTTCTATTTCAGAGTTATCTCAGGATGTTAAATTAAGACTTTCCAGGTGAAGGTTTTGGTATATAAAATTTGACAATACAAAGGAGGTGTTTGCCCTGTGTAGGTTACTGGCTACAGCTCACATGATGAACTGAAAGCTGCTGAGGGAAGGTAGGTGTGACTGTTTCTGCCATAAATGTGTGTCTGACTTGGCAAGAAAATAACTTTTTTTCTGCAGTACAAGAGTGTATAAAAGAATATTTTGCTATAATCTCTGCACCAGGATGGAAACACATAGAAATAAATCCAAATGGAAATTGCCAGCTGGTCACAGCTGACAAAGAAAATTTTGGAGAAGAAAAATGGTTCTGTTGGTTTTTCAATTCCTTACTTCTTCAAATTAAACCAAGTTGAGAGCATGCAATGGACTAGTGGAAGATTCAAAAGTGTAATGTTGTCCTTCGTAAGAATCCCCTTCTCTGGAAGAAATATTTTCATCTGTCCCACTTACAAAATGGATTAACCAGAAGTAGCATAGTGTGCCTCCTGGTAAAAGATCTAAGACAAACATCCTTAGACTTAATGACTCAGCCTTAGATTAGTCTCCCAGGAGGGGAAAAAAAAACAGTGGTCCCATTTTCTAGAGCATTCCAAACTAAACTAATCATATAGAGCTGTGATAACTAATGATTTATCCTCTCAGTGGGCAGATGAGAAGATTAATAGCTTTGTTACATCTCTGCTTTGATATCTGTAATTTCATAAACATGGTACTCACGTTGAGTGTTCATCAAAGTAAATAATAATGTGTTTTGAAATCATGTAGAAAAATGGATAAATGTTCCACGACCACAGGTCTTCAGGGGATGGCAGAAAGCAGCTTGCTTTCAAGGACTAGCTACATATAATAGAAGTTCAAATGATGCACAAGAGATTTACTTGGTGACTGCGGCTTTTTCTTTTAGCAAATGGTCATGACCAAGACTTCAGTATTCTCAGCAGTGTTCAGTATGGGGGATTTATTTGTGAATTTCTTAAGCAAGCGAATTCTGTTTCACAAATTATTAATATCTCCAACTGGCTTACACTACTGGTAGTTTTTGACTGTTTGGCTAGCCTGACATTAGTGTATGGGAAGCCTTACGAATTTTGCAGGACTGTATTGTAAAACAAAACAAAATAGATGGGAAGTGGCTTCATTTTGCTCCCATTACCACCTAATTTAAACATTCACTTTAGAAGAGAGAAACAGATCCTCCAGGGGCACCAGTCCCTCACCTTTGACTCTGGCATGAGCCTGGAGAACTAGAGAAGTTTACATTTGTTTAAAGCTTAGGAAAAAGTGTTGTGAAACAAACTCCACCCCAAATTTCATCCTGTGCTGCATTTTTTCACTTCTAGCCATAAGTAAATTGGTACTGAAGTTTTTTGTGGCCATCATCAAACATGATCACAGCTAACCGATCTGAGATCTTTGTGAAACACCTTTCCAAGAAAGGCTGAGCCTCCACAATTCTCGGGGAGATCCTCAGCAACCTCGCCACGTTGGCCCCTTCATTAGCTGATGTCCTCAATGTCAGCAGCATTGCATTTCAGTGGCATGTCCATTTCCACATGGAGAAACACAAGTAGCTGGTGCACACAAAGCATATTAAGCCTGTCTCCAAATCAGCATACAGATGCAAAACAGAATATTGATTTATTATTTACTAATTATTGTGCAGATTTTTTTTTTAATGGAGGAGAGGAACTCCTCCTTATCTTTGGTGACTGTTCAGCCAAGAGTCACGAGCAATGAGAAATGTTATCCAGATACTACCGCCAAAGAAAGGAGAGTGAAATTCTGGAACAGATGGCCTGGAAAGTTTGTGAACTCTCCATCACTGGGGGATTTTAAGAACAGTCCAGGCGAAGACTGTTTCCAGTTGAGTTGCTGTTGTCTTGGGGAAGGTCAGTGCAGTGAACTGCCTTTTGGGAGCCCTGCCATCTGTTTTCTGTGGCTCTAAAAATTCCCTTTTCTCTGAAATATTTGAGGTGTATTTGCATACAAGAGCTGCCATGCACCAAGGTGTTCCAGAGGCGAGCAGCATATTGAGTAAACACTTTCTTAACAGATTGCCTTGCCTGACTGAAAAGCTGAATGGTTTTCTGGTGACTCAAACACAGACATTATCATGAAGGGAGCAGTAAAATCCACCACAGGTAGAGTTTTTGGCTACTGCAGCGCTCCTTGGAGTGAATATCTACAGAACAGGCATGATTTGCTAGGAAAAGAGTTTTGATGGGGATGGATCTCCATAAGTAAGTCTCTTTGTATTTCCTTCTCTTGAGAAGACAGAATCCCAGCACAGCAGAGCCTGCACTCGCACCAGTCCCAGCCCCAGGCTGGGGAGGGGACAGCAGCTCTCCCACCAGGCACATGGCAGCAGGATGCACGCCACTGCTGTGCCCAGCACCTGCAAACACTGAGGCACCCCCGGGCTGCTTTAATAAACACCCTGGCCCAAGTCTGGTTAAGAGAAAGCTTGTTTCTCTCGTAGAACAGTGCGCTGGACCTCCCCAGGATACAGCAGCAACACGATGACAGCACAACTGGAGAGGACCCTCAGCCCCAAGCCCGAGTTGCCAGCTCAGAGTCTCCCAGCACACTCCTCCCGTCTCAGGCCATAAGCGAGGGAACAGCAGCTCTCCTTTTGTCCAGCACCGCTGCTGACAGCATTTCTCTCTGGTGCACATTACAAGCAGCAGCCTCCTGCCCTCCCTGCCTGCCTCTCATCTGCGCAGCCCCTGGAAGTTCTGCCTCCCCCAGGCAAGCAGGGGAGGGGGGTGTTTTGAAATGGCTCTTCCCCGTCGACTGCTTGGTTCCAATGCAGAGTTCGGGTCACAGCGGACTCACTTGTTTGCTTATATTTAAAAGGAGGGGGTGGAAGGGAGGAAAGGAGGAGGAGATGGGTCAGGAGACGCACGTTTTTTTGTTTGTTTGTTTTCAGGCAGAGCAAGAGCACCCTCTACAGCTTCCTGGTCAGAGCACAGGCTGGGAGAAGGAGAGTGGGTTGCCTCCGACCCTGTCCATCTCAGAGAGAAGAAGGGATGGAACGACGCAAAGCACCGAGGGAGCCTCAGGTCGCAGGTGTTTCCTGGCTCCTCATGGCCTTTGCAGTGCTCTCAGACCTGTTAAGCAGACCCATTAGCCTGCCCAAGGCACAGGTGCGCTTGCCATTGTCTGCACAGCCAGAGGACCTGGGATTCAGGGGAGAGTGAAGGTCACTTTGGTTCATTGCAGTTCTGATCTGGAAGGGCATTTGTACCAGTTTCAAAGGCTGAAATCAGAACAAGGCTGTGCTGACTCTTCAACTGTTGCAGTGTTTCCAGACAGAAGTGCTGGAACACCACAAGGTGGGCTCTCCTACACCGAGAGTATCAAAAAGTTCCAGCGTTGTATTGGATGTCATGAGACTCCACAACAATGCAAAATGATGTTTCATTTGTTTATTGGACTCTGGGTGGTTTTTGTCATTAACTCATTGCAGAAGTTAGAAGTTTGTTCTCTTTCTCAGAAAGTGAAAGCAAAGAGCCCTGTCGTATGAAGATCACAAGAATCTCAAAGCTGCACCTTCATGGCAACAACCAAAAACTGTTAGGCTGAGGAATAAGGAACACAGATAATAGTCTTGCCCCCCCCCTTCCCATTTTCACTTATTAATATAGTTTTGTATCCTGCTTGTATTAAAAAATAGATGATTTTGTGTTAAGAAACAAAAAGAAAAGCCCTTCCTCCATCTTCTGTCTGACCTTAGAGACAGTGAAGAACTTGTCTCCCTGCAGGTCTACAAAACATCTGTCGATTGTCACAAGAAAATATTGTGACTTTCACAGCCAGGGCCACCCTGGATATCTGCAATAGCAGAAGGATGTGAAGGGACCTAGTATGTTGCAGAATCCAGATCCCCGCTATGGCAGGCCACCAGCTCATACTATCTCCATAAAACTGTCAGCATCCATCATACAAGAATATCTTAGCTGTGATAAGGGAGTTAAAATTTTTTATGACCCTAATGCAATCCTTCCCACAGCTTTTTCTGACAGCAGGTGAGCATAGTGCAGTTAATGAAACAGACAAGCATGAAGTCTGGCCCATACGGGCTAAGAACAACTAGAAAAGCCTCTTTATTTGACAGGGTGCGGGGGCAGAGGAGATGGTTACATCATCTAATATTTGAATTAAATGGCACTGTAGATATGACTACTGACACTACAATAGGACAGTAGCAGAAGATCTCCTTATTTGTATTTAAAACACTTCACAGCATAGGCCCCAAAAAAGCTGAGGTCCAGCCTCCTGATTCAACTCTTGCTACTAGAGAAGGCTAAGAGGAGAATCTCCCACAGAAATCTAGAGAGCTTAAGCAACGTCTCCTTGGCATGTGTGTTTATAGAAATGGCTTGGAATTTCCTGTTGAATCCCAAGAATTAAATTATTTGGGGTGGGTGAAGAAAGAAGAACAGACAACCAGTAGTTTTTAGCTTAGAACAGAATTGCTATGTTTTTTCCATTTTCCAATGACAAAAAGAAGAAAAATAGCACTTTCCAAAACTCCAGCTTCTCACTATGAAAGGACCAAAGGCTTTTTGCCATTGTTTTCAAGGACACTCATTCAGTCATCAAACATCTCCATGATCAGCTACAGGTCACTAAAGCATTGAAGAGAAGCCATGTTCCTTGTCAGCAAACACCAGCATCTTGTTGCACCTGGTGACTTGTGCAAAAGCCACATAGAAGTCAATGAGCTATTTCTTGTGAATTTTGTATCATTTCAGATCTATTTCTGAGAGGCAGGCAGGCTCCATTTTGCTGAAAGCTGGGGCCTGTTTGGCTTCTTTGGAGATCTGAACCATATTATAATAACTAACTAATATATATAATAACTAATATAATAACTAATATAATAACTAATATAATAACACAGCTGCACCCAGGAACTCCAAAAGCTTCTAAATTCTAGAATCACACCAGACTCATAAGTTGGCTGGTCTCCTGTCCAAAACTATGAACAACCCTTGTGCCCTCCCAGTTGAAAGGATAGGTTGACTTGAAAATGAACCAGACTCATCAGGTCCCATTGTTTTTCCTCCTGAATATCAGCAACCCAAACTGCTGGCATCTGTCTTTTCTCCCAGCTGCAGAACCTGTGGATCTCAGCATGTGCTGAAAGGCCCATGTGACTCCTTTTGCACCTTGCCTCTACATATGCATTTTGCTTTCATGACAGGTCTTGGTAAGATGAATATGCTCCCTGCAGCAGAGTTGCATTTAAAAGAGACTCCTGTGCTAGTGCTGTGATATAGAAGTGCATCTGCACAACATGGCAACATCTCTACACCCTCTTGAGACCAGCTGCTTCACCCAGGTACTCTTGCTCCTCTCCCACAACAGTCCCCAGAAAGGCAGAAGTCAAGCCAGAAGGAACAAAGATAACCCAGAGGTAGTCTTCTGCTTGCTCACACGAAAGCACCAGATTTTCTAAAGGGACACAATGCCTGGTGCTACTGGAAAAGTCAGAAGGCCACTACCATTTGGGTGCTACAAGAAAAGCATTTTGAGATTTCTCAGTGCTGCAGAGAGTCTAGAGTTGCTTCATTCAAGACAGGGTCGTAGGTGCCCTGCTCATCTCCTGTACACACAGCTCATCCCTAGCTAGTTTCCTATGCAACTTATCCCTTAAGCAGGTTCTCTGGTCACAGCCTAAGCCAGACATAGCTTCTCATCCCAACAGGGAGCAGCCCAGACAATCAAGCAGAGAAAAGTGCTCCTCAAACCACAGGGATGTGACTTTTCTTTTGATTTAAATTCTGTGTTCTTTTTGCATAATGCCTCATTTCACATTTTGAAAGCCAAACCCTAGCCTTTCTTCTTGCAGGTAATTAGCTGCATCACATCCCAGTGACTTTCTCAAGGCCCATAAGGAGTTACAATATTCCTGATCCAGCTCTCTTTACCTCCTCATTAAAGTCAAAGGCATACTTAGCAGCTGACCTTGAATACTTCAGAGAGCAAGTTCTTCTTGATGTGTGCTTTAAATTCCTGAAAAGGGGCTCATGCATTGGTGATGCTCTACCCACAATTAGGTAGAGGTACACTTTCAAGAAAAGCCATAGAATCCCAATGCCACTGTCCCCTAGTCAAGGTGAGACAGCAGTCCTGAATGCTCACCCACAAAATGTCATCTGCAAACACCAAGCATCCTCTGAGTTTCAGCACATCCCTTCAAATAGGCCTGAAATTAAGGTGCTGCCTGTGTGACCTCAGAGCTGGCTGCTGGGGCCACAGGTAGCAGCTTAAAGTCATGGGTGACTATAGCTACAGCTAAACAGTGGTGACTTGAGCCCCAGGTGCAACAAGAGGAGATTGCAAACTGAAGAGAAATAGATCCCTTCCAAAGGGAAAACATGAGATTCCAGGCATGTTTAGGCTGTGCATAATTGATGAGAATAGTTAGGCATAATTACCCTCAATTTCCAAAAGAAGGGAGGAAAATATGGAGCTTAAGCTTTTGCCCAAGGGCACTTTATGTCACCTAGTGTTTCAAAGACCAGTATTTTGAGCCTGGACTTTAAAGCGCTGGGTTTGAAACTGGGATTTGAACAGGTTTCCAGGCAAGTATCTTTGGCAAACCAAAGAACATCACAGCCCAGAAAACCAGCCCAGTCTTTCTCACTCCCAAACAGTGCAATGGTTTGGGCCAACCAGATCTTGTCTGAGGAGTCTAACGTTGGGCACAATTGAACATATAGCATAGTTGAGCCACTACTACAAGTGCAATGACAAGGAGTAAGTAAAGTCTCTATTTGTTCCCCATTTTATGCAATTCTGATAGCTTCGCAGCAATTAGTTGAGCAATTAGACGTGCATTTTGCATGCACAATTGCACATCTATACTGTCTGAGAAGCTGGTTCCGGGCTAGTACTTGCCAACTGTTTGAGCGGTATGCAACACAGCCCATATTCAAATGATATGCCTCACTTCTATACGGATGGTTTCTTTTAAATGTCCCCATGCAAACAGCAGCATTGTCAGCTCCCTGCAGCCCGCACTGTCCAAGAGCTAATGTTAATGTGTCTCGTGGTCACCCAAGGCAAGAAACTTCTCTCTCACTCTGAAGCCAACTTACATGCCTCAAAATTTTGCCCTCATTTCCTTAATCAAACTAGTGATGGGGTTTGGATACGACTTCTTCAGTCTGAAGACCCTCCTGTCATGGCCACATGCTCCTCATTTTGCATGACATTTTTGCTTGCACAAGCAATCCTTTGTACATGCAAAAGCTCACATTTGTGCTTGCCAGTTAAGCAAGCCATTGTCTGCTTAGCCTTTGTGCCTGCAAAAATTCTAGGGCAAACACGAAGGCTGGACAGAAGAGCCTTTGGGACTCCAAATTTTCTTAGTAGCCAAAGCCAAACGCACTTCTAACTCACAACAACCTTATCACCGTGAATTCAAGCACATATCCATCTATCCTGGTACAAAGGCTGAAGTCCTGGTCCTGTCCAAGTTGACAGAAGCCTTGCCTCTGATTTCCAAGACATGCCTGAATTTCCCTTCTGTGTTTTACTTCCAAATGTCCCCTTAGTAGAAACGATGCTCCTCAGTTGCATGTGCTCTGTCACTTGCAGCAGCGGAGGCAGCCACATGACCCAAAGTAATTAAGGCACCGAGCGCTCCAGCCGGCTTGCTTTCACATTCTGTTTGGTCACAAAAGAGCAGTCATGGACTATTTCAACTGAAAACAGACCTGAACACAGAGACTTCATTGTCCTGAGGCCAGAAGAGATGGCTGCTGGGAAGAATTTGAAAGGCATAGGTTTCGGTATATATGTTGCTTTTCCATGAAACTATATACACTTTTGCAAATTATAAGCCGTTTCCTGTCTATGTTCCAGCACTTTGGGCTCAAATTAAAATCTCCTTAAAATCAGACCAGCAGGAGGGGGAAGAAGGAGGAGGTGTTTGCTGCAGTTCTTGAGCAAATGGGAGGAATTTAAGGTCTTGTCCTCTCTAATTCCTTCCCTATAAAGGAACGTACTTCAACAGGTTGCCACATACTGAAATAAACTTGGCAGTGGTGAAAGAAGCTATGTTTTCCTTTGGGTTTTCAATGCTTTTGGCTTAGACTGCATTCTCATTGCTTCTTCCTATTGCATTCTCCTGCCATTCCACCCAGGTGCCACTTAGCACATGGGACATTTTGGCCAGGGACATGGCAACAAAAGGAACCATTCCAGCAGGCTCTGATGTTTTCCTTCCCCTTTGCCACTGGCGACCAGCAGGCCTCCAGGCGGGAGGCATTGGCCAAGGGATAGGTAATGTTTTATATGCCCCTTGCATGGGGCTTGCTTGCATACCACTTACAGCCTGGCGCGCCTCTGTCCCCCTGAGGGCTGCGAACATCTGGAAGCATTCACAGTCCAAGCACAATCTGGGCCAAGTCCCATATTGGAAGGAAAACAAACTAGGGAGCCCGGGAAGTCAGCAGAGGGAGGTTCACTGAGGTACACAAGGAACCCATCTCTGATGTGTCTGCTTCTCTCTCTGCTGTGTGATGGAAGTTCTATGGAGTGAAGATATCCACCTGTCTGCTGCCCCCATGCTGTGAGTCTGCCATCCTCAGGGATCCTCTTTTCCGTGCAAAAGATCTGTCTCATGGGTTGCTTTCCTTCTGTCCTCGAGAAGGACTTGGTGTCCTGATTTGAAACTCAAGCCTCCATCTTTTCCAGCCTCCTGAAACTGGTCTCTTGCTTCCCTGGATCAGGTTTTCCAGTGCATCCCGGGTGCCATGAGGCAGCACACAGCCCCACCGAGACATGGACAGGCACTTCAGCTCTCAGGAAAGGCCTGTCTTCTCTAACACCAGTGCTCAGTCATAGCTCACCTTCAGGCACCTTCTTCAGCCAGCGGAAAGAGCTCAGCACCTGCCGGAGGACAATTCGGGCCATGCACTTTACACACTGACCTGATATTTTCGTAGTGCCCTGAGGAACCAGTCTGCCTTTGCTGATATTGTTCTTGGAGGGATGGACACCAGCTTCCCAGAGTGATACTACTATGGGAACTGCAGCGCTGTGCAGAGGTAGAGTGCTCAGTGCCAGCTGGCTGTGCCAGTGCAGAGCTCAGTGTAAGGTAACTCACCCTGCTGCTGAGGTAGGTTTTCTAAATCGTGTTCAGTTCCATGTTAGCCTGGCTGGATCAATACTGTGCTCTAGACACCTGTTTTAAAAGCTGAAACTCAAACAAGCGAGGAAAACAAAGAGAATGGTTTGGTGTAGAAGAAAATATGGACTAGCCTTCATGTTTTTTCCTGGTAGTTGTGTCCATAATGAAAGACAATGCCATGCCAAAACCATCCATGGACCAAATATGTTCATGATTTATAGCCCAACATGAATTCTCAGTTCAAATTTCCGTCCAGTGTTACAAAAACCAGGAACAGTCTTTCTAGGTGTATCCTTGGTGGAGAAAGGTGAAAATAAATGTGGAGAAAGCTTTTGAATAATTTTGTTTGGCTTCTGCTCCATTCCACATACACATAAAGGCAAAAAGATAAAGACAGAAGGTAGGCAGTTGATACACTGTTTTGCTACTCTAGTCAGATTTGCAGAGTCCTACAAGGCAGGCAGCACAACCGTGATCTTATCCCACCTCAGCTTTCTTGATAAAGTTCAACTGCAACAAACCATTCCTTCATTTGCAGATGGTTCAGAGTAAAGCACATTTCAGAGGCACAGCAGCAGGATCTATGTCCTCCTAACCTGTAGTAGGGAGAGGAGACTGATTCTCTAGTGCTTGATGCCTACAGCTCACGTTCGCACAAGATGCTGGCCTTGGTAATTCTGAATATTGAGTAAGATCTTTGGCTCTTTAACACAGTGGGAACAGCAGTCCGTGTTTCTTTAAGTCATGGAGGTATGGGGGTGTCTTTGCCAGCTCTGTTTAACCTTGCTGATTTACACACACACACACACCTCCCGCACATTCTTGTTCACACCTGAATATTGTTCTTTGTCTTTTGACAAACCTGCAACTTCTAAGGCAGAGTGGACAGTTGCTATCTTGAATCCAGCCCAGGACAGGATCAAGTAAAGCAACACGCAATCTAGTAGGGAGATCATGGTTTAGCAAGAGTAAAGGGAGTATAAGTTCCTACACTGGGACACAGGTAGACAGTGACATGTATTCATTTCAGACAACATAAATCAGGATTCAGTTGTGGCTTCATGTTTTATGCAGGGGAATTTCATGGCAGCAGACTTGCAGTCTGGGAGACCAAGTCAAGACCATTTATGTGGCCATCACAAGCAGGTACAGAACCAGCAAGAACAGCATTTCCCTTCCTGTGATCTCAGCTTGCTTCAGCTCAACTGCTACAGCCAAGCAATGCTGAGAACAAAGAAACTCCTTCATTTTTGCCAGCTTCAGCTGGAAAGCCCAGAGGTCTGAACTCAGCTAAATAAGCCAGTTTTTCTAAAGCTGAATTTTATACAGGTGGAAAAATAATACAGAGAGCACAATACTACAGAAAGCACGCTGTCAATCTCCCATGCATGTGTCGTGCCTTCTGCACAGAGGTGCAGAGCCAATATGCAAAGTTCAGAAGATGATCCTCCCTCCTCATCCACAAACAATTGCCCTGGGAAAAGTACGTCTGTAGGCACATCCCTGCTCTGGCCCCACTTCCATGCTGAAGACAAAGGAAGGTGTAGCCACAGAGGGCAATTTCCAGAGCTACCCAGTCTCCACCTGCTCTTGGAGCCACCTTGATGCTGTGCTTGCCCTGTTCAAGGACGTGGCCTGCAGGCTTCCTTGCTTTGCACCTCGTCACAACATGATGCATTAGTCACTCCTGAAAGAGTTAATAGCTCTGCTGTGTTGTTGTGGGTTTTTTTCCTCCACACAAAGCAAAACACAAAAGCCTGTGTTGAGAGGCCTGTCGCCAGCAGGTATATTTTGAGTCTCCTTGGGGTGCTCAGAAAAAGTACTGACGAGGCAGATTTTTGCCTAATGAGGGGAAGAAAGATGGTGAAAAAAAAAACCCTGGGGAATCCCCTTCCATTATACTGCCATTATATTTTCACTTGAGCAAAGGATACAAGGTAACTTTTGGTACATAATTTGGGGCTTTTCTAATCAAGATGGTTAAGCGGTGTCTGAAACTAACGCGGATACGCTTTCGCTTTGGTGTTTCGACAAGTTCCGTGTGCCGACCTCGAATCCTACGAGCAATACTGGGTTTTAAGCATCAAGTTGAATTCAGCCATACCCTTCTCTCCATTTGCTGAGATCTCCAAGGTGAAGCCTGGTCTGTGAACATTCTGTGCATGCTAGAGAAGGAGGAAGTTCTAGATGCCCTAGTAGAGGCTGAAGACAAGAGAGATTTAAGCCAATTAGACCTGTTCTGAGTCCCTGATCACGCTAGGACTCTGGAAACCTACCACGAGCCAGAACAGAACTGATCAACGTTATACCTGGCTGCCCAAGCGTTGTTTGTAGACAGGGAAATCTCCAGAGATTTCTCAAGAGATCAGTTTATCCAACCTTTCTTGCTTCATTCCTGAAAGGTGATAAAATCCTTCCAATATAAGCAATCTATTCTCTATTAATTGATCCTGAGCTTTTCCATGCTAAGCATCACATGTCTCTATATACCTCTATATACTCCTAATTTGGGGTCAAAAATCAACCAAACAAGTAAAACCCCAGTGGATGCATATATTGACTTTATTTTATTACTGATTTCCTAGATTGGCAAGACTCCTTTAATATAGCTCCCTTTCCTCATAGAAGAGGAGCACAACTTGAACATATCAAGTTCCAACCTGCAGGGAGAGTTTATGAGCTGGCCGTAAGAGCCTGAAATGTGACTCTTAAGATGTGCCTTTGAGAATATTGCCACTGAAAGCCCCTCAACTGAAAACCCTTCATATAAAAACCTTAATCAGAGCAGCCAAAAGAGAATGCTGGTGCCTGAGTACAGACTGAGGAATCAGCAAATTCATTTGAAATTCCGATGCCAGCACTAAGACACATATGGAAACAGGCCCTACCCCTTCTAATCTAGATGATCATGGGGATCGGGTTCCTTGCACGACCCAGGCCTCAGACAGACAGGGGATTTAGGCAATGGATGACCTTGGAAATGCCGCAGCATAAATCACCATGCAAACCCAAGAGAGTGGGTCTGTTTTCCCCATATAAATATTTAAAGAACACTTATTTTTTTTTCTAAGTGATAGATGACAAGCAGGTGGCCTGAAAATTGGAAATACTTCTGCCATTTGTTCAGGGAGCTTTCTACACAGGTTTTGCATTTACTTCTTTATCTATTTATTTATTTATTGGTGGTTTGCCATGTTATTCTCCAAGGCCAGGAGTTGGTTTTGGAAACTTTCCTGGAGAACAGTGCTCCTGCTCTGGGATTGCTTCCTAAGCCTGGTTTTGATTTTAAGCAAGCAAGATCTGATTTCCCTACTTTGCTCCAAGCTACCTTGCAGACCACGCTTTGGCCAGACCCTCAGCGCTCACTCCATGGTCGGGACTGTGCTGATTTCATTAGCACGTGAGTGCAGCCAGGTCTGATCAGCCCAAAGGACCAATATCTTTTCTCTGAATTTCGGCAGTAACAGGTGCCCAGTGAAGAACGTAAGGGCCAGGCAAGTGTACAGTGGTGCCTCCCTAGAGTGCTCTCCCACCCTCCAATGATCAAAGACAGTAGCTTTGTGCTCAGAAGCCCTTGATTAATCCAGTTAGCTTTTGAACCCATGCCGATTTTTAGCCTTCATAGTCCTGTGTGGCAAGCAGTATCTTTGGTTAACTTTGTGGGGTTTAGGGGGTTTGTATTTGTTTGCTTCCTTCATACTTTTCCTGCCTGTACAGATATTTATAAAATCCTGCCTCAGTCACCTTGTTTCCCAGCTGAAGAGTTCTACTGAGCTTATTTTTCTTAGGAAAGCTCTTCCCTGCTTCAGACCACCCCTGTCAAAGAAGCACAAGACACAGGTATGAAATCCATCAATAAGTCTCACCACCTGATAGGTCTGAGAAGTCAGACAAGTGTGACAAGGCTGTTCATGCTTCCACTGTGGCAGAGCTTGCATCTATACATAACACACCTCGATCTGGCACAAACATATCAATAAAGGGGATCTCTACCCTAATGGTTTTAAAAACATAGATAGGAACTGGAAGGAACAAGGCAAGACACAAATCATAAGGCAGAGGGCAAGACATTTTCTCAGATAACCTGCTGACTTCGAAGTCCATTTGCAGGGTAGGTTTGTGAAACAAATACCTAAGATATATTATCCAGGCATTAATGGAGCCATCCAGCAAGGCCGTTTTCCTGGGCCAAAGTAAGCTTTTAAGAGTGGGTAGTTGAACAGCACTGTAAAAGCACCCTGTATGGGACAAAGTGATGCTGGGACAGGGACTCGAGAGAGACTGGCAGGGAGAAAGCAGTTAGTGAGCCTTGGTTTGCCCTAGTTTATTTCCTCCCTCCTTGTTAGTATGAATAATAATGAGATAACACAAGGCTGGTTGCTAGCCAGGCTGGTGGCAGGACTCCTGAGTCCCAAAGGAGAGTGCATGCAATTATATGAATGGGTTAAGACCAAAGTCAAAGATAACCAGCACCAATAAATGAGCAGAGATGAGATCAGGCTGACGTCATTCACCCCAGGCAAATTTTGGACCTCTGTCTGGGTGGAAGATTCGCTAACCAGTGCATTGGAAATAGGAAATTAAAAACAAACCTCTGAACCATGACTTTCACCATTGAGTGCTAACACAACTCTCTCCCCAAAGCCAAGGAGGAGGCCAAGTAGGGGAGAAAAGATCAGGTTCCTATTTATCTCAGATCTATCTCCCGGTCCTCAGCAGTGCTTTGACACGGTTGAGTGGCTTCCGATGAGTCACTTCCCTTCCAATTTTCCTCCACCTCAAGTAGTTAGATATTGGGCTCATGGAAGTAAGACACAACCCCCTCTCCAGTGGTCAGACTTAACAGTCCTGACATTTGCCAAGGCTCCAGCAATTACGCTAGCAAGTTTTTGGAAGTGTTAAGCACCTCTTGACAGCAACAGGAGTCAGAAAGACTCAACAAGCTTTCAAAACAAAGCCAGAGGAGAAAGTTGAGCTATTGCTGTCTTTTTTCTTTTTCAGTAGAAGCATGTGTATTAGAGTGGAGCTGCTGACTGGTCTCTCAGTGACTGACATGTGGCCACTGGGTGAAGCCATTGCCCATGGATGCACAAGGGTTGTTTTCTTCTTTTGTCCCAGCAGCCATATTTATAGATTTGCAGAATGTTCTCTACACTTTGCAAATGACTGCCTCATACAACTCTCATCTTTAAGATTTTTACGATGCAGAGCCAATCCAGCATCTAGACCAATAATGATAGCCCACATCCCAGTCAAGCCTTTTCTTAATTGTCCACAGGACTGGCAAGGAAATATAAACATCCTTACAAACAGCAACATTACTAAAAAGACTTTGACCAGCTGGCATCTTTCCCTGCCAGTCCTGGGGTAGCTTCTTACTGTATATTTCCTAGAGTTCAATCCAGTCCGGTCTTAATATAGCTCAAATGATGGTGGTTCTTTGAAAAAGAGAGAGTTTCTGCGGAAAATGTAATGGCTGGAGACATGCCTTCTGATTCTGTCTGTTGGAGTGAAGCTTTGTTACACTTCTACTCACCTGCAGACCTCTCAGCTTCTTTTTTACACAGTGTGGTAGCACCAGTGTTTTGGGGTGTCTGTTGGGAAGGCACAGCCTCCTCCCTTCCTCATCCTTCTCCTACACTGATGGGGCCACATATCACATGTTGGAACACCAGAGCCATGGGGTGTCTCACTGTCAGCTGCAAAGTGCCCCGGTACTATTAAGGGTCTACAGATGCTGCCATAGTGCAAAAATATCATTGTCTCAAAAGACAGTATTTTGTATTGGAGGACTCTTGGCTGTGCCAAGGCATATGTCCATGCCACACCTTTCTTAAACTGTATTCTTTTCTTCTGGATCCTCAGAATCTCCTGAATAAGGTTATGTCCAACTTTCTGTCACTTCTCTCCCCATCCAGCTGTCCTGCAATTTGGTGATCTTCTCCTTGTTCTTCCACAATTTCTCCAACTCACTTCCAGATTTTTTTTATTGCCTGTCCTCTCACTTTCACTACGCACTTTTGCTAAAAGCATGCCCAAGGCCAAGTGTTGTGATCCAGGTGTGACCATACCAGTAGCCCTGACAAATCCTTCCCTAAATTTCTCCAAGATTGAGATGCTCGCAAAGATTGTCATGAAACTTGAGACTACGTGGTCTTGTGCCTTTGTGGTCATCTCTCTATATCCACCTATTTTGACTTTCTTGAGACAAAAATTGTTGGTACATGGTCTTAGACTTAATTTTATGGTTTAAATAGCACCAGGCAAAAGGAGAGGAGTGGGGAAGAGAATGAGCAGGTTCTTCAGTGCTCTGTCCAGATCAATTAATATTAATAAGAACCCCAAACTGCCCATCTCTCTTGCATTTACAGGGAGAACCCCACCTCACCAGCCCAGACCTTGTGTACCCCATCCCAGCAGAGCCTAAGTTTCATTTAGAGTCCAACTCAAGCTATATTTTGTGGCATTAAATGGGAGTTAAGTACTGAGAAGGCTTTATGCAAACTCTGGGCAAAGAGGGAAGTTTCACCACAAAAGCATTATCAGAGATTGCTGACTCAACTTCTGCAGCACCTCATTTTCAATTGCATGAAAGCTGCAGGATCCAGACTCCAATGTCAAGGGGCCAGGGGCTTCAGGGTTTTGGTTGGGGCCTGTGTCCCCTTGCAAATTACCCGCTGAAGACACAAGCGACACTGTGGGCTGTCATGTAATAGGAGGCATTTTACTGCAGCCAGGTTGGGGTTTTAAAATAACATGATACCATGCAATGAGCAGTTGGGGAACATAGCTAGAGAGAGTGCCGCTCCAAGCCTTGCCTGCTGGGAGCCAGCAGCAGAGCCAGGAAATAAACCCACAACTCCCAAGACTCAAACTAGTGGCTGAGCCACAGGATCATTCCTCTCGCTCTCCTGCAATCGCAGCAATTGCCCCACCCAAGGGCCTGCAAGCTCCCCAGCACACCAAGCAGAGTAGGCTTCCAAAACATCCCTGCCAGAAAGACTAAAGCGATGCTGGGGCTTGTCCCCATGGCATAGAAAGGGCTCTCATTGCTACTCCATACGCAATCATTCTGCACCTCTGTGCCATGCTTGCTGGCAGAACCCAAGGAAGCCACATTTCCTCCCGCCTTCCAAGTGTTAGGCTTCCTTTCTCAAATACTAGAAATCCATGGAGTCCATGTTCTTCCATCTTGTACAAAGATTCTTCCCATACCACTAAAAAAATGCAACCATCCAATTTCATCTGCACATACAGAGAAGGAACATATTGTCCCCTGCGTGCCATCAGGCAATCAATGTTATCGAGTAAGATAGCGGCAACTGGAATTTGAAATGCACGGTACGAAAGTATCAAGCTGCGAAAGTCCATCAAAAAGAGCTATCACCATCAGTCACCATGTGTTCTCTTTGGTTCCTGACAATCCTCTGGAAGAACTCAGGTGCTGGTTTAGTGTAATGCCAAATGCTCTGCGGCTGAACTCAAAGAGAGGTGGGCATCAAATGTGCTCTTGTCAAAGTTCACTTCACACCAAGTCATTCAGGTACCTCACAGAAAACAAAGAAAAAACATATGCCACTATGTCCAGATGAGTGTTGCACAGAAAAGCCTGTTTCCAAGTATTTCCAATCTCCTGACCATGAGTTTGCAAGCAGAGCACTCTATTCACTTCATTTTTATTTGGTGTAATATCAGCAGAGTTCCTCATGCCTCTTTTATTCAAAGGATTGTGTCAGCTCTTTTAACCACATCATTGCACTAGGAATGTGTACTCAGCTGGACATTCACCATAAACCCTGTCTTTTGCATAGTCACCATCTTTGGGAGGACAACTTCTCCCTTTTTCCAATTTGCCTTTCCTTTTTGTTCATAGTTAATATGTGCATATATATGTGCATGTGACCCTGTTAAAACCCACTTCCATGTGCAACCAACTATCACTGTTGAGATGGTTATTAGCAGCCAAGGGATTGAGCCAGATGGACACATTACTGTAAACTTGTGGTAATGACAACATCACCCTGGCACACAAATGACAGGGTTTCTCATCTCCTCTGCTTCATCATTCCCTGGAAGTCTAGGTCTTCCAGATTGCAACCTGGTGCTCTAGGTTACTAGGGGCGTTTGTACTATAGAAACAAGAGAGATGAGCAGCTAGATGGTTGAAGGCTTGCCAAGCCAACAAAAAAGCTGAGTAATACTACAGCTTAAGCCAAGAATGGATGACTTGTAAATTCTTGAGAAACTCTTGTATTCCCAGTCAGGTGTTCAGGGACCAGGCAGATGCAACTTAATGCTACAACTTGCCTAATAAACCCTACCAGACCTAACCTGTGTCTGCATTGCTCTCCCAATAAACACACCCCAAGGATGGTAGGTCCACCTTCAAACTGGATGCTAGGGCCTGCATACAACTTTTGAGTTGCCTGCTAGTCAACCTTAAATAATCTAAATAGAAAAGTGAACATGAGATAGAGCGCACTCTCTTGTGTTGACAATGTTCCTTGTCTTAAATAAAAAAGCCAAGACTTCCCAGCTCCACAAATCCATTGCATTTGTAAGGACACAATGAAAACAACACACATTAACCAGACCATAACTGCTGTAGGCACTGATTCCACACAAAAAACTTCACATTTGGAGCATGACATCAATTTGGCCCAGTAGTGAAAAATTCCCAGACCTGCATCTCTCCTCTCCTGTTTGCTTCTCGGGTTATTGCTTACACACAGTCTCACGCTGTCCCCACTCCCCAAAGACCGCAGCAGAAGCCAGAGCAAGGGCAGGGATCTTTCTTCCCTGAGGCCAGAGGCAGCTCCCAGGTGTGATGTAGAATTGGCAAGTCCATCTTCAAGGAATGGAAAGAAGAAAGATGAAAATTTCTTTGGGACAAACCTAGCACAGCTGTTCTTTGCTTGCCATCTGGTGCCCAGCCTGGACCTTCCTGCAGGAACATTTCATTATCTCCCTGCACACACCGTGTGCTGCAGTCCTGGATCATGGGTCACCTGGTGATGGTGACACAAGACCGAGGTTTAGTGGGTCCATTTCTCACTTGGCCACAAACCATTTTGAGGAATGTACATAAATCCCATTCCCACTTGTAAACTGTAGATAATATTTCTTTTCAGACTTTCTTTGCCTATTAAATTTATAATTCCTTTATGGCTAGGACTATGTCTATAGAGCACTCCATGCCATGCATGTCTAATTTCACGTGAGACACATCATCCCCATGACTTCTGACCTGCCCAGTCAGAGCAACAAGGTACCTTTTTACTCAAAGTTTGGCAGGAAGCCTTTGCCATAAGTGTAAAAAAAAAAAAAAAAAATTAACTCACAGCCCTGAACCTGTAGCAAAATACTTTAGTATCTCATACCAGCACGAAATAACAAATTAGAAACTAGACAAAAAGAGCAATGTAGGTTCTAGTCTATGTACGTGCTTGGAAAAACATAACCCACAGGTCTTCAACAAGTGCAACTCCATCTTAAGTAGCAGTGATATAGTCTGTGAGTAGTAGCTCTGAATTCACGAGAACTCTTATAGAAATACAACAGTAAGCAGCAAATCTGGACAGTCATTCCTAGAGCCATCAGCAGGAAATTAAATTTTGCACCTATCTGGATATAAAAATGCAAATTTTGAACACTGTACACTCACTTTTGGACTAATTTATTTGGGACTGCAGCGGATTTTCCATCCTTTGAAGTCTTCAGAGCAAGACTGGGCCCATGTTCAGATGGCCTGCTCTTGATGCCTCATTTAATCATTGCACATGCTGTGCACTCAAAAAAACCCAAAACATCTGGTTGTTTTTTCTCTCCAGAGCTATAAGATCATTGGATCCCTATGCAGTCAGTGAAGAGAGATAGTCATGATGATGAAGTTAGCTTCCTTGAATTGTTGGCCTGTAGTTTCCTGTGGCAGCCTTTCTGCATGATAGGCTTTGGCTTCACCTTGAACTGGTGGATTCAACAGAAGAAACAGAAAATTCTGCAGGGTTTAGCTTATCTGCCACATGTCTGGATTCATCTTCATAACTGTCCTTTCCAACCTTACTGCAAAGGGACCACCACACAGAAATCCTTTGGGAAGGACTAAGGAACACCACAGAGATTTTCTAATTAGATCAGTTACAAACAGCTAAAACTTAGTCTGTTTGGGGACTTTCTGCTGGGGCTACAACTTTGGGGTTTTAGTCAGCTATGGCAGGTAAAGGGAGAAAAATCAAAACAGCCACTTTCCCCTTCTGTGGGATGAACCTATCCAATAGGTCCCTGATCTGTCCTCATTGGGGACCACTCCTCTACTCTATCCTTCCATCACATACAAGCACTATAACAGGAATAACATGATCACTACTTGTCTTCAGCAAAGAAAGGGTTAAGCTGGGCAAAGAGTGCCTTGTAAACAGACTGGAAGTATAACCTTTGCTTATAAATCATGCGTTCAGCCCCAGAACATGCATTTAATCCTGTAATTACATTCAGAACTCACTGTTTCAGTTCAGGAAATGCGAGCTACTTTCCAAATGGCACCGGAGCTGACCCTAAATTATATGTTAGCTCCCCAAAACGTCCGCAGAGCCCCACGTCCTCCAGCATCCCATTCCTGGGCAGGAGGAGCATGCCCAGTCTGCATCACCCCAAGTTTTGTGACAGTCCCCTGAGAGAAAAACTGCCCGCAGGTGTCAGGCTGGCTTTGCAGCTGACCGGAGTCCAGATCCCTGACAGCTCGGGAACACACATGATCCCAGCCATTGGTAGCAGGGAGAGGGGACAGGCATTATCGGTGGAGCATGGCATCTTCTTTTTGCTGCTCTCCTCCTTTTGTGGGCACAGCCAGTCCCCACGATCCCCAGAGAATGAGCAATTGTCAAGAGCAGGGTGAGGGCAACCAGGCAGCTCCCTTTCTGGTCCCAGCTCTGCTTCTGCACCAGCCTCTCCCTGGGAGCAGACTGATGTCTCTTTCTGGTCCCTGCATGGATGCAGCAGGCAACACAACTCATGAGGCCATCCTCAGGGTGGTCCCCAGTCAGGGTCCTGCCCGTACCTCTCAACTCTTATTCACAAATGGAAGGCTGGGAGCTTAGAAAGAGGTTTCCACCACAGCAGCAACATGCAGGGAGCTGGCCAGCCCTTCATGAGGCCAGAGCAAGGCTCTTAGCTGGCATTGTCTGCAGCTGGTGGAGCAGGTCGGAGACTGCACAGGTAGCCCCGTGGGCATATCCCATCCCAGAGGGTGTCAGCTACAGACCTGGACTATTTCCAGGAGGAAGACTCTTCTCTGGTGGGAAAAGAGTTCAGCTGCACAAACAAATACTATACCATTTGGCTGCAGGGCTCAAGTCCGTTCCTCAGCCCATTTCAGTATTCATACAGGCTTGGAAGAGAAGCTGGAGGACCTGCAGGATATCTGTGGCAAAGCAGCAACCTGAAGCTAGACTCAAAGCCCCTGAAAGGCATTTTCCCCAGCCCAGTGTGCAGAGGCATTTGGGCAGGGAGCTGCCCAGCATGGTGGGGTGGTCACCTGTCCTTGGTTATCTGTGGAGCAATAACTGTGCAACCAAGGTTTTCATTTATTCCCAGGGCATCTATATTATCTTCTTTTGATTAACCCCAGGATTATTTTCACCCCATTCACTTCCTTTCCATGTCTGTTTCCCGTAGAAAATGCACCAGCAGCTTCGTACACATGTTTGGGAAGGTTTTCCAGGTCTGATCAAGAACCTTCCGTGGGTATGATTTCTCCAGCAATTTCAGAGTTTCTGTGGGTGGATCAGCAAGGGGGAGAGGAGGGGGGAAAAAAAAAAAAAAGTACTATTACGGCAGTACAACCCCTGGCACCCAGGTGGTCTGCCCTGGTACAATTACTTGAGCTGAAACTTCTTGAAAGTTTAGCAGAGCTTTCAGTTAAGTGAAACAGAGTTGCTGCTTCCTCAACCCACTTAGTCTTCCCTAGGATATAACAATGTGCTGTTTCCAAGGCATCTCAAATGGACAAATCAAGCACAAAGCTAGTGTCTCCAAAGAGAGGCTGGCAAGATCCTACAATAAGGAGATGTTCTGCCAGCACCTTCTGAATTTCTGGAGCTCTTTAAGTAGTAAACAGGGTTATCACATTGCAATGAACTCCCAAGATCTCTCTGGATTGGTTCCATTTTCCATCCCCTTCATGGTAGTGATCCAGGAGCTGGATGATTCATTAGCGGCGGCTGGCCAGAGCACGCAGCAACCACACACCTCTTGGGCTTTCATGGGAGCAGATGTATTGTCCTCACTGCAGAAACACTGGTACATTTCAATCCACAGCTGCATCACTGTTGTCCTTTTGGAATCCTAACTTTAAAGATCTTACTTTTCCCTTTTATTTCCTTTGCCAAGCATCTAAAGGACAGGGAATAACGAAGGCAAAGCTGGACCAGCAGATCATAGTCTGTTGTTAGTGACATCAAACAACAGTCTTGAATGTCACTTGGCAAAACATGCACCCATGGTTCCCCTTTAAATCACAGTTGTATCCTTCACACGGGGCAAGAAATTAAAATATTCACTCCCCTCTCTCAAATACCTACTACATCTGCAGGGGTGATGTGGTGGCCTGACTGTCTATCTGCAGGTCAGTTGTGCCCTGATGCATAGACTACCACTGTCCCATCCAGAGTCTGTAGGCAGTATGTTTTCATTGTTCATATCTGTTAGGACAACAGCCTGTTGGCCTAGATGGGAAAGCTCCTCGGCTATTCTGCTTTGGAACAGTAATGAAATCAGCAGGGGCAGAGGGTGATACAAGCAGCACAATTCTGGTTGGTGCGGTCCTGTAGAACTGGCTGTTGAAGTGATATTTGGTTTTCAAATTTGCTGTTGAAAATACTTCTTGCACTTGAGGCAGTTCATATCAAGTTCTTGAGTTCTAACCTCTAACTCAATAACTAGGAATTTACTCCCTTTCTCTTAGGAAGCCTGAGCACAGTAGTTCTGCAGGGATCCTGAGTTTCCAAGTGTGTGACAGTCTTCCACCTTTGCTCACAGACAGGAAATTTCTTGCTTGAAAAAAGCTTCCTTTAGCTTTTACAATCAATCTCCCAAACACGCTTTTATTTCCTCCCTCCTCCTGTTGCAAAGTGTTAACATCAATACTAGTTCTGTGCCTTTCCAGCAACATGTGGCTGAGGGCCTTTGAGGCCTGACTCCCTCTCTGGGCAAGATTGCAAAGAACTGATTTGTCCCTCAGTGCTGAGGAGCAGGGATTGCAGCTACACAGCCTTTTTCAGAGTTACATCCCATTTCTTTTTTAGTCTTTCCCAAAGCAACAGAGAAATCTTCCATCTTATGCGCAGGATACATGCCATTGAGTCTTACCACATGCCAATAATTCCTTCTAAGCCCATACTCCTGCAAACAGCAAGGCAGAGCAACCCTTTCTCTATTCTAGGGTCTCCATCCTATATACTACTACTTCCACAGAATGCATTTGAATAGGTTATACTCTTCTCCGTTGGTGCCCTCTGCTTCTGGGAGAATACCACAATAACATACCAATTTCGATTGTCGAACTTCCGCTGCAAATGGTGTGGCAGGACTGTTGTAGAACTGATTTACATGACCAAATGTATATGGTGTGGTCAAATCTGGCTTCAGAAACCACAGCTTTTCCACAAGACCTCTTCCTTCTAGGTCTGCTGTGAGATTTTAGCACAGATAACTCCAGGACAAGACAAAGCTGACCTCACATAATGGGATTTTTCTGCCATGCATTTTGGGGAAGGCTGAAGCAAGGAAAAGGACAGCTCAGACTCCGCTCACTGACTCATGGACAGGAGAGGAAAACTGGCTGCAGAGCAAGAACAGCCAGATAATTCTCAATGGGAACCTAAGTGGGAAGGAGGTTGCTTGTAGACTACCACAAGGACTAGCACTGGGCCTACACAACTTTTAATTATCTATATTGCATAAATTAGAGCTAGGGAGCACTTGGCGGGGTGCAGGGGGAAGAAAATACCACATACACCAAACACATTTTAACTGGCAAAACAACTCTTCTTCCTCTAAATCCAGCTTTCACTCTCATGCCTACTCTCTTCTTCCTTTCAGCTCTCTACTCTCCACCATTACCCACTTTTTTTTCTTGTTTACCTTCCTTTGCTCTAAGATTTTATGACATGATGCTGTGCTCTCATATGGTCTATACAGATTGCACTCCACCAGCTTGTGAGCTCAGAGGACAGCGCAGTCAAGGCTGTGCTGGCACTTTGAGTTTTAACCAATTTCCAGTCATTAGTGATGCATAATTCATTTGATTCTTGCTGCAGCAAGTGCCTTCCTATAACAACACAATAGGGTTTCTGCCCCAGTGAGCCAGCTCCAGGCAGCAACCTCACGCTGCAACCAATTTCTGTCCCAAGTACTTCCCTAGTTATGTTCTCATGGCACCTTAACACGACACAGCCCAGACTCTATTCCTACCAGGACACAGGTGTGGACAGAGGAGAGTGCAGAGGGGTTGAAACTTCGACTTAGCAATTGAGAGGCTGTCTCCTCCTGGAATGCAATCCAAGGCTGTGCAAAATGACATTTCCTTCACTTTGAAGGGCCATTTTTATTTCCAGTCCTGCCGAAACAGGAATTTGGGCCTTGTTCTTTAATTAAAATAAGCAATAGCAAACAGACCCTTTGCTTTGTAGAGGTAGGGCCTGAGTTTTTCCTCTAGTTCTGCCCCACTACAATGGGTCAGCTGGCTGCAGAGGTTCAGGGCTGAACACGAGCCACCTGCGGAGTCTGATTTCTAGCATTTGCTTTTTTTTTTTTTTTCCTTAACTGAGGCAATATGACTCTTCAGTGAGCAAACCAACTCAATCTGCAGCTTCACAGAGTGAACACGCAATTGGGAGGAAAAGTCAAGAGCCATGAATTTTGCAGTGAAAAGGAATCATCTGAGCACTCATCTGACTCATCTTGTATTTTCCCAGCAAAGCGTTTTTTTTTTTTTTTTAAAGGGCTGAACTAAAACACATGAGAAAGATACACAGCCTCAATTTAGGGGCACATGAACTACTTTATTTACATAACACTAAAGAAATAACCGTTCAGCCTGGGAGAAACTATCAGGTACTACACAGTCACACCAAGTCTGAGTCTGATTCACAGAAAAAAACAAACAAACCCCAAGAAGGTCAAACAGCCAAAGAAAGTGAGTAGAGTGGAATGGGAAACCCAGTTAGTGGTTTCCCTTACGTCTTGAACTTCTTGTAGACCTGAACCCTGAGCCTATAACTTAAGCACAGACATTTTTCATTACAATAGAGGTATTTCAAAGCATTGGGATCTTTAGCAATTGAGCTTAACACTGTCTATACAGCCCCCACCAGGAACCAAAGGGGATCAGTTTCATAGCTAAGGTGGATAAATGGGATCAGATGAGGACTGAGGTTTGGGATTGCTTGTCCCTGTGCTCTACAGCCACTCGTCCAGCAGCAAGGCACATAGAAAGTGATGGGGTGAAAACAGATGTTCCCCTCAGACTGACCTTTACTGGGAAAACCAAATTCATTGAGGCAAAAGCTTTTCTGGCACCAGTACATTCTAATTCAATGAAAGACTGGCACTTCCACTGACAGCAATGGAGATTTCTATCCCAAACCAGTGTGCTGATATCCTTTTCTCTGATGACAGCCAAAACCTAATGCCTCAGAGGAAAGCAATGGACTGTCACAGTACACCTGGTCAATTTTATGTGGCCGAAAGGAGCAGAGGAAGGGGCTAATTCCTTCCTGGCTCCTAAGATGATCCCTCTGCTGATGCCCAAGGTCTCATTACTTTCCTCTTTCCTTGCATTGCTCCAAAAGTTTCTGACCCACTGTTTATCCTTCCACACTGCTGAAGTGACAGCAGGAGTGTCGGGTTGAATTAAATGAATGTTCTATTGTTCACCTTTGCTCCAAGCATGAGAGCCTTTCAGAGAGGTCAGGTTCTGACCCAGCTGTGCCTCCGTTCATCTAGAGACTTAAACCCCACTTAAAGCTAAGGCTGGCACTCTCAAGACCCATGACAAGGTTTCTTATCAATTTCCTTGTGATCTTGCAGTCATCTAGTCCTGGATGGGATCCCAGTAAAGGCAGAGGAAGCACATGTGATCAGATGAGGCCCAGGAACAGAGTCAAAGCATCTGAGGAGCAAGGAGAGCCAGCCAGCCCTTGGCATGTGCGACATACAAGGGCTTGAGAAATGGCTTTCAGCATTGTCTGGAAGGGATCCAGAATTCTCTCTGAGAATAACGTGTTGCCCATTTCCACCTAAAATGTGTGCTGAGCTAAGGACACAGACAGAGGTCCTGGTGGTTTGAATGCCATAGAGATGTCTGCCAGCACACCACCACCTATCTTGATCAACACCCCAGTAAGGGAGGCTCTCAATATGGCTGTGAGAGTAGGCCAGGGGAAACTGAGACAAGGCATGTTTTTAAAAGTGTCTCGAATGAGACAGGAGGAACAGCCAAACCAAGAACACATCCCAGCTCTAGAGAGCCTCCCCAGTCTAGTTCTGGAGCCAAAAGATTTTACATCTTCCTTTTTATACAGGTACAGTCTAAACTTGTTTCAAGAACCTGCCAAACTTGTCACTACTAACTGCAGTCCACCTTATGTACTGAATACTTGTCAGCTGCATCTCCCAAGCACGCTCCATCCCAGTGGTCACATAACACATGCATCAGCTGATCCACAAACATAGACAGACTCAAGGTTACAGATATGGATACGCTGCAGTGTATTTGCAAGCCCTCTCAGGTGAGATGACAAACAATCAGATTCGCACTTCATGTTGCAAGGCACTGCATTCCTGAGAGTTTCTGGTGTCTACTCTCTGTCCTGCATGCAATACTATCACAGCCCCAGCTGTCACGGCTAGCTGCACCTGCCAAACCACTTGAGTAATCATTGAGGTGGTAACCAGAGCATCTCATGTTTCCCTGCAGACACAGTAAAGAGAGGAGTAAAAAAAAATAAATAAAAATAAAAATCTCCATGGCTTGGACACAGAGCACATCACCTCCAACCCCACAGGAGGGTTATGTGGGCATCTCAGAGAATGATGCTCACCTTGCGACATGCAGCTACAGACCACAGACAGGACTTGCCTGTTTTCTCCTGTGCTCAGCAGAAGCTGGTGGCTGCATTTGAGTCTCCTCACTCTTTGAAGGGAGGTCATCATCAGCAGAGCAGGATCAAAGGCATTACAAATCTCAGGCTCAGAACAGGTGCTGTGGGGTTTGTTTCTAGTGCAAGTTCCCAGACAAGGGGAATGAAGACTATCCACTGAGATTTCTGACCTGGGCCCTAGGGTACAATGCTTAGTAATGTCCCTCAGAGGCTGGTTTAATGGCCCTGTACCTCAGGGCTGTGCCTGATAGCCTCAGTCTCTCTGACGGGAAGCAGGTTCCCATCTCTTCCCACAAGAAAGAAAGGATCACGCAATGTTTCCATCATCACAGAAGGGGGAAACAACAAGCTGCTGCGCAGATCTATGGCGTGGCTGGAGTCAAAGACACTCGGCCAGAGGTCCTGTACTGTTAGCAACAATTCTCTGCCAGCCCTTCCATGGCTCATTTTTCCAGTAGAGCCTGTGAATCCTGTTGCCCCTGCAGCTGCAATGCTCAGGTCCCAGCACCACTGGCTTTGACATTACTAGATTTGTTACAGCCTTCCCCATTTTGCAAGACTGTTTCAGCCTCTCTTGTTTGCCTTGGGGACATTAATAATGTGCCCAAACAGAATCACCCGCTGAGACCAAGTTTCTCAAGCTGTCCCCTCCCTCGTGTATTATAGCAGCAAGAAGCTGGATGAATAAGCCTTGGCTTCAGGGAAGAGGCTGAGCCCATCAGCTCTGTCTCGCACCACCATGGGAGTGCAAAGCTGAGCAACTCCGCAATTTTTTCTTTTTCTGGCACCACCCCAGGAGTGGGTGCTGTGGGCACAAAGCAGCTCTCCATGGATCAGAGAAGCCAACCTCCTGGCAAGGGGTAGCCCCAGTGGGATGGCATCCCAACACTTTCCCACTTCTCCCTCTTTGCCAGCTATACTCCATCTCCCTAGTTGCCAGTTTCTCGTGTTTCTGTCTCATTCCCAGCTGTGCTGAGGCTCCTCCATCTGCTATCAGGCAACAGAGCTCACCACAAATTACTGACTCCATGTGCCTGCAGGAAACATGCCCCAGCACTGGGGGGTGGGCAGGAAGAGGAAAAGGGGGTGTTAGCTCTGTGCCAAACACACACACACAGTGCTCCCTCCAGCTGCCATTGTTTTCCCTTCAAGTCTGCTATGGCTCAGAGGAAAGCTCCCTGAACCCACAGAGCAACTACTGGCTCAGACAACATGACTTCAGGGCCCCAAGCCCCCCTGTGGCTCTGTGCCCCAGCCCCTGTGCTCACACACACTTTCCACTTCGCATCAATGCTGCTTAGCTAACCAGAGACCGGGCTGCAGGAGTCAAACCTCTGAAGGGGAGGGAAGCACTGCTATTAGTTGCAGGATAAGCAGCTGCTCTGGGCTGAACACCTTTCAGCAGGGAGCAGCGCTGCGTGCCAAGGTGCCTACACAGGAGGCACCTCTCACCAACTTGCTGATGGTGTGATTTAAGAACAAAGCCTCCATCTGTAGCCACTTTCCCTCCCTGTCACAGAAGGCACCCCAAAAGTCAATTTTAGGCAGACAACAAGTTCCAAAACAGGCTTATTCTAGCCAGAAAAGTGTAGCAAATAAACCAACTAGAAACAGGTTCTGTACAATTATATACCACTCCAACAACATAAAATACAGGTTTGGATATCAGTTGAGCAGAATATTGGGGTGCAACAAATATAAGAACAAGGATCCACAACATGCACTCATACACTCACAACAAACAAAACCAGAGGCATCTCACTCCAGAGTACCCACAAGAAATAATCACTCGCCTGGGTTAGGCGAGGGCTCACTCAAGGATATATCCAGCAGAGAAAAATAACCACTCACCACAGGAGGAGGTAAGGTGCTCTCAGTCCCAGGAAGTCTCCTTAAACCGCCTCCCAGCCCAAGGGGAGGACTCCAGTTCACAGACCCACTGCTCCGAGAAGACCACTCAAAGGGGACCCTGTTTCATAGCCTGGCCAGATCTGGCTGTGGGCATTACAACATAGTCCAGAAGCTTCTCTGGGCACCTCCTTTGTTGAGGACCCTGTCAATCGACTGAGGGTCCCACCCCTCCGGTCCCCCCAGCCGGTGGAAATGAAGTCACCCTGCCCTGGGGTAGGGGAGGATGTGACTGTCAGCACCTTGGTGCCACCCTGGACGTGTATGTTGGGACACAGACAATGGGGCACAAAACGTACTAAGGAGCCAGCAACTGCCCTATTGAAGGCTCTGCATCTTAGGGGGATGTGCAACTACCACACTCCCCACACTAGCAGTTTTCCATCACTGCAAATATTTTCTTCTCCTTCCCCAGGATGACTCTGCAACCTCGCTGAATCCCATCAGCCCTTTCCTGGGACTGCAGCATCTGTTGGCCTCTCTAGGATAGAGAGGATCATTTCTTGCCCCTGCTTCACCAAAGAGGTGTGAGAAGATTCAAAGCTTGAAGCTTTGCTTCTCTCCTGTTGCCTCAAACAAATGTCACTGGAATTGAGGCTGAGGGCAGAGGCTGCAGCTGGGAGCCTTGGAAGGACAAAAACCCTTAGCCATCAAGGACTAAACTGCCAGAAACACTGTCTAGTCTGTTCTTCCAGAGGTTATCTGGTAAGATAAAGGGTTCTGATCCAACTTGCTAGGTTAAAATTGATCAGCATCAGTGATGCCGGACTCCTTTTCTTCCTACTGCGAGAGACCAGGCAAAATGTCTTGTCCTTAAGTTTGGCATGAGGACATATGCCAGGAGAGCTCTCAAGAGATCTATGTTTTCAGTGTGCTCATGGCCTCCTTCAAAACAGATAAAAATGCTCCTAGAGATGAGATGAGCTATCTGTGTTATCCAGGACCTAACTTGGTAGATTATGGTAGAAAAGCAAGAAACCTGGGTTTCTGCTCCATTCTCACACATTGGGCAGGTAGCTCACCTCAGTGTTCCCACCTAAGAAGTCCAGATGATCTGCTGACATCCTGTGCAGTTACATCCCCCTTCTGAAGTGAAAATATAGCAAGGGGGTTGCATATTTTCTCAGTGATTCCTCATGGCTTATCACCACCAAAAAGCCTGCTGTGTGTCTGGGCACTCAGACATCCTCTGCAGCATGGCTACATGGTGCTGCCCAGGGGATTTAGAGGCACCATTCCAAAGCAAATGCTTGCTTGGCTTCTTAACAGTATCGTTGCAAGACAAATCACACCGCTCCCTGCCTTCCCCATCCAAGATCAGCATTTATAATCAGAGCTTTTATTTTGGGAAGTAGAGCTGCACCCTGACTTCTGAGAGCAGAGGGTGAAGATATTTCCTCTGTCCTGGAAGGAGGTCTGTCCTCGATCTCAGTCTGGAATGGCACAGATGAGTTCAGCAGGGGCAGCATCCAATGCTGGGAGGAACAGTTCCTTTGACACAGCCCATTTGAGGTTTGGAGTGAGGAACGGTGGTGGGAAGGAATTAAACACCATAAAAACGTAGAAGGAGTGCTAAAGACATGCACTGCTGTTTAAATAGGTCGGCATGATTAAAACCCTATGTGTTGTAAGATCTTATGGGCATCTCATTAAAAACCTATTACTTAAAAAACACAGCTTAGATGGGAATGTTGTTAAAGGGCAACTTAAAATAAAACTGACCATCTGGTCCTCATTAGGCAATTGTCTATAACCACTGTGTTATTATAAAATCCACTGTGTGCTCCACATCTGCTTATCTCCTCCCTGCCCCTAAAAGGGCAACATTGGCTGAGATTCAAAGTCTGGAAGGGGCATGGTCTGGGGGAGGTGTAGGGGGCTCTATGCTGGTGTAGGATTTCTAGGTGATAGCGATCAGCTCTTCCCGCATTGCCCATCTGTCCATATCTCCCCTTATTATTTTATTTGTCCCCATGCCTTCTATCCATCCCTGAATGGCATTTCTGTTGTGGTACTCGCTTTCTTTGTCTGTCTCCCAATGTAAACCACTTCTCTTTCTACTTCACCCCTACTTTCAGCTTTGTTCAGTGCCAACAGCATACCTAAAGCACACACAGTTAGCAACCCCAGTTGGACCAGGGACTCCAGACTCTTTTGCCTCAAACCACAACAGTGTGATCCCAAGACCAATGCCCTGTACTGCAGCCTCAGACCATCCACACTGTGAAAGCATGGAGGGTATCAGCACCACAGGAGCAACACAAAACAATAGGAACCCATCCCCAGTAAACAGTACTTTCATAAGTCAAACACTTCCCAGAGGTGTTGGACTCGCACATGGTATCTAGCTTCCAAGCACAGACTTCACCAAAGATTCCTTGTGCCAAGGCAGGTGGAATAGCATAACTACATTGTTGATACCAAACCTACATGCAGAGCTATCAAGGTTTTAATAAAAAATATTACAGGAAATCCCATTCCAACACAGAAAATCCTCCAAATACGCCCAGAAAACACTTTCTGTGAAGAAAAAGGATCAATACCACCAAAAAAAAAAACCAACCCAAAACACACACACACACATATATATATATAAAAATAAATAAAACTAAGCTTTGTGTTTGTTAATTGCAAACCCTAGGATGGATATGCTTTGTAAGAACAGCTGAAGAAATTTCCACCTAAGGAAGGTATACACTGACAACAGTTGTTCCCAGAGAAGCTTATCCTGTGGACTATGCCTGGGAGCAGGACCACACACTGGTTACAGGGCCCCACAACAACCCCAGATGAGGCAAACAATGAACCAGTTCAGGGTTCACACAAAGAGCCTAGTCAGAATCAAAAAAGATACAGGGCCAAAGACAAACTACAATCCATGTTAGAGAAACACATACAGGAAACAAGTTACCTGGAGCATAGGTTCGAAGTCTGTCCAGAACACAGGATCAGAGTCAAGACCACAGCCAGACATACCTACAAGACAGCTCAGGAAAGGACTAAATACCCTGGGCTGAGCTGAAATGGGACTCAAGGGGCGTTGGCAGAGGGTGTGGCTGGAGGTTCCAAGTGAGGCTAGTTAGGGCAATTAGTGCCTATCAGCACACTGAGAGACCTCACTAGAGTCCGCCTTGTCTGACCCTCCCCACAGCACCCAGCTAGCATACTCTTCCATGCAGGAGATGTGAGACCACACTGTTGTGGTGCAGTACATTTATCAATCCACCATACACAGGAACAAACCGATAGGGGCTCCTACATTCATGGGCCTTGGGCTCGAGAAGCAGAGACAGGACCACTCTGAATGTGCAAACCATCTTTCCACACCCAAGGATGGGGCTTTTTCTAAGAGGTGAGGTTCAGAGGAACAATTTGGCAGACTCTCAGCACTTTCAGTATAAAGTACAGACAATTCTGACTAGGAGGAACACACAAGTAGCCCGCAGTCATGAGCTCGTGACCCCCAGAATACACTGCCTGTCAATCCCAGTTGAAGTGGTGGAGAGACAGGCTTCCAAGAAAAAGCCAGCATTGGAGAAATGGCTTTTGCTTGCTCACAGAGAAGGAGGTGAAGGAAACAGATGCTGGTCCAGTAGGAAATGACAACTGTAGGAACAACATCCTGACCCCATTCTGTTTTGGAGGGGCTGGACCCACAAAATATGTTTTACTGGAGTTTTCCTCTTACATCCCTGGGGAAGAAGTCAGCGATTTGCCATTTGCTCCAAGTATTCACCCTGACACAAGTGCTCTGTGTTTGTCACCAAGGTCCAGCTCCTGCCCCCAGGCTCTGGAGAGCAGAGTCAGATGCCCTTCCAGGAACACAGTGTGTGTGTACTTGTTTGTTTGTTTGTTTCTCATCGGGATGTTGTGAAGGCTGCCTGGTTTGTTTGTTTATTTCTTAAATCTCCCAGGGGAAGTTTCTGGCAGAAAGCACCTCCTGAGTAAGCTTGGACAAGGGCATGGTTTGGCTGGGAACTGAGCTGATCTGTGTATGAAGAAACAAGAGGTGAAGAGACATGTCAGGCCAAGGGCTAAGGATTTGGCTTTGCTGTGTAATGTCGTCATCAGGCAGGGACAAAAACAACCAGAAAGTCAGAAGCAAGCTTTGCCCGCAACACAATTCAAACCTTAGCAAAAGTCATTGGAAATATTTCCATTTAAATTTTTTGCCACCATTGAGCCTCCTATGTGTTTTATGTGACAGGGGCTACTCTGTTTCCTACTGAGATCTGTGGAAGGCTGCCTGCTTTAGGCTAGGGCCATGTGAACCCCCTGCTTGGAGGGAGACTGAGAGATGTTAATGAAGCCTAACATGTCTCAGAGATGTTAGAGATGGGGTTTTTTGGAGTTGCATCCAAGGCAGTCGAAATTCTCTACATGGCACCTGTCAGCCAGCCTTACCTTTGCCACTTGATGAACTACTTGTGTGGGGAATATTACTGCAAAGAAATCCACAGAGCTCCAAAATATGCGTGTGGATGAGGAAATCTCCAGACACAAGACAGAGACAGAAGGCTGGCATACCAATGTCACAACAGTCAAAGAAACATGGCCTGTGGCTGCTGAGCTATCACAAAGCCCTAGGAGCTGTGGGGAGCTGCAGCAGTAGGCAGCAGTTTTCCTGTAGGCTGGCTCTGCAAGCCATCTTAGCTGACTATATTATTTGGTTTAAAGTAGCTGGACATGTGGAAAATAGAGCTACCTTTCCTGTTCATTGTTTCCCCTGGGATAAATGAATATTGCACAGGTCACTACAAAGAAATCTTTCTAACAAGATGCCAGGTCCCGTCTGCTCTGGGAGAAATCACAGTCCTGCATTCAGAAAATGCTGATGGAAGTAACAGATGATGTACTAATGATCCTTGGGACTTTTAGACAGGTTTACTTAGGAAACCAGGCATGTGAGATCACAGTGTCTTTTAGTCTGCCAATACATTTGTCTGGGTCCTTCCTAATAGCTTTTTAACTCACAGGTCAGTTTTAAGAAAACGTAGCAGAAGACTTTAAGTCTTCATAATAGGAACTTTCTATGAGTTTCATGAAAATTATTGGCCAAGCAAAAGAAAAAAGAGCATAGACCTAATAAAAACACACACTGCTGCATGAGCTCAACCCTTTACAAGGCTTCAGAGAATCCACAGAGGTGCTCACCTACAAGTCATCTGAGAAACAATGCTTCCTTGGTTTTGCTGTTCACATAATGTGTTAGGACATGTCTAGGCTTCAGGTTCTGAATAAATGGGTGCCTTTTTCCTCTTTAGCATGCAATGCACCTGTCTCTCCAGGTCAGCACAGGTGGATCAAGCCTGCCCAAAAGATATTGCAATGCAGGATATATATGGTCATAAGCAGATGAGGCTTGTGAAGCTTGTGTTTGGAAAGCAGCAAGGGAAAAATCCGTATAATTCTTAAACCCCAAAAGAATAATGCAGATTTGGGCATACTCATCTCATTTCTGTGTTTGAACTTTGTTTGCTTTTCATCCCACAAGCTCTAAGATAAAGGAATTGATCTGCCTAAAAAACATGCACTTACACAATCAGTTCCATTTCCTTTGGAACAAAAAGCAGTGTTTGAAAAAAAAAGCAATCTAAGTAAGGTTGAAAAGGGCTCTCGAAATGGGTGCTGCAGACTACCGTTTGCAGAATCACCATGCCATCCTGCCACGAGCACACACACACACCAGCACATGCTCACTGGTGTAAATGGTGCCCTGGGTGATGAGGAAGGAAGCATGGAAAGGTGAGCAAGAGCTGCAGACCCCAGTGCCCAAGGGATCAGCATGCTGTTAATTACTGTAGCTGGTGCTATCACAGGTACACTAAAGCACAGCTCTCATGGTAGCATCTGATACTACATGCCTGGGGAGGTACCAGAGCATTGATGCCAAAGATAATTCTTTGTTTTTAAAACAGCCACTGTCCTCTCTCTCCCCTTCTTAGCACTCCTCTTTCCACTGATCACATTGTTGGTTTGGAGGACACGTTTCCCCAGCTTTCCCTCCAGAGGGTGATGCAAGAGGAGACCCACCAGAGTTAGAATGTGTCTATATACAGCAGAGGACTTGATCTCCTTATCCCACCTGCTGCTTCTTATCACACACCTGATACTCCTTGAGCATTAACATCTAGAATGCCCCCTCTGCTACTTTATCCTGGGCTTCTTTGCCCAGCTATATCAAGTGCAAAAAGTGTTTTCCTTCCCTGATCTCCTTCTGTACCTGGCACAAATGGGGGGGGGGGGCGGCAGTGGATATTTGTTTTCTTTTTCCTTTCCTTCATTTTGTATCATCTAAAGATTTCAATGATGAGAGAAACTCTGGCAATGTGTGCTGTGGGTGATGAAGTGTCGTGTAAGATTAGCTATGAACAGACAGCAAGTTGTGTTTACTCCCCTTGGCCAGCTGGGAATTGGACATCTCCTATCGTATTTATTGGTCACCCATCCTCTGTCACCTCCCCCTTCCTATTTACCCCATCGCCCAGCTGCTGTCTCTCATCTTTTAGACATGGAGATTCAATTAGAATGGTTATAGCTATGTAAGAGCCTTCAGCTGCCTCCTAATATACATATTTGTAATAATATTTACATGCTCATTTCCATTCAGAGGCACTGTCAAACTTGACCTTGTATGCTGGTATACATAAGCAGAAAGAGACCTACCCTGAGACTCAGCAGCCCAAGGAAAATTGAACTAAGGAACTTCAAAGTACAGACTCACAACATCAGCAATGCCATACCCTGAGATATTTTGGGCACATCTTGAGTGTCTGATGATGAATGGATCAGCCTGTGTATGTTTTAGAAAACCTTTTGAACCGTCATTAAAATATTCTAATAATGTTATACATCAAAATCAGGCATTATTCTTTCTCAGTAAGCAAATTCCTAGAGTAACTCAAGGAAAATACTCATTCAGCTAATTACAAGAACTATGAATAAGATAGAAAAGCATATTGTATATTGTATCCCTTTACACTCAAACAATTAACAATATGTGGGATATTTTGTGATTATTCCCATCAGAAAAACTGATGATAAAAGGAAAATATATATTGATGTCATCTTGTAAACTTTTTTTTGTTGAAAATGTATTTTGAAAATGTAGTTTATCTTAATAACAGTGGCATCCTGTTTTATTGCTGGAAATTCCCTTTGTAAATTCCCTATGTTCCTGTGATTTTTTCTTTCTAGAAAACCACATCATCTTTCTTTGCTTTGTTGCACATTATGTCCTCACTGCACAGATAATTCAGAACTTTTCTCAATTTTAACTTATTATCTCTATTCCATTTCTAAAGAAAAAAAAAGGTCCTGGACTTGGATTTGGAGATACCTTGAACCTGGACGGGCCTAACTGGCCTGAGGTATTCATCAGAGTTCTCCCACTTTGAAGCAAAGGATCTGATAAAATCATGAGGGTGCTGATAGTCCTCCCCTCCATGTTTTCCCATAGTTGTTCCTGAAGGACATACTCCAAATTCTTGTGACATGAACCCCAGAGATGGGAAAATAAACATGGCAGAGAAGCTGGTGGGAATTCACCCCTCAACATAGTTATGAAGAAGTAGGGGTGACGTGAGCTGTATATTTCGCTGTGATGGACATACCACCAAAGGCTGGAAGACTTTTCACCAAGGCAGCCAGCCTTCTGTCATACCCAAATCTCCAAATGGACAAGAGATGCAGGCTGAAACTCTGAGGTCTGAGGTGCAGAGCAGCTTCAGGCGAAGTCTGCAGTCAAGAGGTGGTAATAGCTGTCCAAGGGGGTACTCTACTCTGTATTTGGAATAAAGCTGAACAGGGTGTGATGCTGGGTCCATGGCAATCCTGACCCTCCACCACTTCAAATGCCACCTCTTGCAATACGTGCAAGAAACAAAGCAGGTGACCTTTTAACAGCCACTGGAGCACCTAGACCTGGATGTGTCTGAGCACTCAGGGGTCATGTGGGCATCTGTGGGAGGGAGCAGGCAGCAGAGAGCCTGATTTAGAAAAGAAGCGAAGAGATGAAGAGATGCTCGGGTGCACTGGAATCTGAAGGAAGGGTATCTGGAAGAAGAGCCGAGAACTCTTCTATACTACTGAAGTGCAGAACTCCCTCAGGCTAGACCCAGCTTGTGCAACCTGTGTGTGGTGTGTCAGGATGTCTTTGAGCCCATACCAGATGCAGACCTTATTCTTCCAAGCTCATTTCAGATATTGCATGGGCACAAGGACAACAGTCAACATTTGGCCATACATGGGCATACCACAGAAATTCATCAGTACAGGAGCAGCCAGAATTTATCCATCTTTGGAACTGCTTTTTGCAGTGCTCATAGAACAGCCCAGGTGTTGCTGTTCCTCCTCTTCTCCCATGCCATTCCTTTTCAGGAAATACTCAAGTTGCTTCTGCAAATTGCCTCTTATTTGCCCTCTTCCTGTCCCTTCACCTCCCACTGGGAACGTCTTTCTACCTCTTATTGCCCATACAGCACTTCAGCTTTGAGGGAGGTGGCCAGGCATGGGCTCAGTAGAACACAGATCTAATCCAGGTGCAAAAGGACCTTACTTCGGGGCAGCTTCCAGCCCACACTTGACCCTTTGGGCACAGCTTTCCCTTTCTGCTTCTGAACCCACTGTATCCTTGCAGCTTCCTCTCTCCATCCTGGAAGAGGTGGAGAAGAAACAGGAGGCATTTTTTTCTCCCAGTCATGCTTAGGAAGATGTACTGTGCCCATGGACAGCATTCCCTCCTCCTCCGCCATGCCTCCCCCAGGGCTGCTCCTGGTGGCCACAATAAGAGGTTAGCCAGCCTATTTTAATTAGTGGCAAACCATGTGGCGTGACTCCAGGGCCTCCATATGTTCATAAGTATATGCAACCGCACTTTCCTTGACGCATTCCTCATTCCAGGGAAAGGCCACATCTCCACAGCTTGCTGGCACAAGTCACACCCACAACTGCAGAAGAGATGGGGTAATAAATACACACTCACATACACACACACACACACACACACACACATACATTGGAAAACTTGGCACCCTCCCACCCTCTCCCGTGTTGACTGCCACATGGTCCCCATCAATTTTTGTCAGAGCCAGCAAGCCAGCCAACTGCTCACGGATACTGACAAGGCAATTTCAACAGCTGAAGGGACTTCTCTGCTTTCGTCCTCCAACCCATACGATTTTGGTTGGCTTTTTTTTCCTTAAAGGCATATGCTCCCGGGAGACCCTTCCCAGTCGTGGCACTACCAGCTTTCTGGGTGCTCCTTGGCTAAGGTGCCCATTTCTGCAGCTGGGGGTCAGCAGGTTCCATTCTGTCCTGTGTAGGGATGGGGTGGGGTCTGAAAGCAAAGGGGTCCTTGTAATGTGCCACCTCTACTATCTCAAGCATCCCTGGAGGAGACTAAAGGTCTCCCAACGTAGTTGCTGCAATTTTCCTGTACTGGCTGCAAGGGTGCAGATTCCATCTTCTCCTCCTCTACGCTGAACATGATTGCTACTCGCATTCCTCCACCTCACCACTTTCACCAGCCATCTTCCCCCTTCCCTAAAGCTGTTTCCCACCCCTCATTCTCCTTTCTTCTAACCTATCCTGGGTGAAGCTCAAGAACATCAGTCTGGTGTAATATAGGTTGTTGTTTTCAGCCCCATGAGAAGCAGCATTTTCATGTCCTGGGCCTGAAGGTGCCCATCACCTTTGCAAATCCAGCATATCTGACCCTTTTTTCCCCGCTCAGTCCTACCCCAGGTCAGGAGAGAGGTCTGTGGTTGAAATGTGGTTCAACACAGAGAGAAATCTTCCAGCCAGGCACGACCCCCCAACCAGCTGTTTGCAATACAGCTGTTGGGCTGTGTTTTGAAGGCAGGAATGTGCTGCTTGCCCAGATGCCCAGAAACATCTGTGCAGTGAGACAGACAGGCACATGATGGAATGGGAAGCAGTGGGAGAGCAGGACTGGGAAAGGACTGAAGGGAGCTGCTCCAGATGAATAAGCAAAGTTCAGCAAGTCTTCACAAGCAGGGTGCACAAGCAGGTCTGGCAGAACTGTCCAGCACAGGAGCATTCTTCTTCCCCCACCCCAGCATTCATGTCCATAATGGACAGGACAACTGAAACTTCTCCCACGTTGCCAAATGCAAGGTCATGTCAGCCTTTGCCATGCAGACGAATAAACCACATCACTTGAACAGACCCATTTCTCAGAGCTGAAGGCAGCTGAGATAGAGGAAATATGGAGATCGGTGTGCAGCTCGGGCCTGGATGGGGTCATGGGTAGTGTCAAGGCAATTATGAGGAAGTGCTCTGACCACGAGCCCACACTGCCTGTCACTTCCACTAAGAGACACATCTGATATGTAGAAGGATCTTGTTAGCAGAACAGACCCTGAAAACCATCCAAAGCTGACGAACCTTTTCCAAACCACTAGCCTGGGCTCAAGATACAGCATCATGGGATTTCCCTATACCTACATTATGGTGCTGCTCAATTATATGCATTATGGTATTTTTATCTCTCTCAGAAGCCTTGGGTGTTGATCACAAGTGATGACAGGCAATTGGGCAAGGATAACCATCAACTGGGAGTTTGAAACTACAAGCTGTGGGAAGCAGGCTAGGCAGCCTGGCCTCACAAAGCAAAATATTACCATTTCCAAGGATGTACAAAGCGAAGTATTAAATAAGGTGCTGGGATGAGCTGAGGAACTGAGAACCCTTGCAACATTGCATTTTGCTTTACTGCATTACCACATCTTAGTTTAGTGACCCATGCAATCTCATTGGGACTAAGGTGGGATGTAGAAACTTGTCCATGCCATGGACAGAGTCTACAACTGGAAAAGGAGCTGGAGGACAAAGCCATGAAGACTTGAAGTAATGAAGACAGAACTTAGGCAGCTTCCCCAAGCTCTCTCTTGGATTGCCCACTGCAGCTGTAGCTGTCGCATCAGGCCAAAATCAGGTATATCAGCTATGATTTGAGGTGGATGAACAGGGCAGAAGAATCTGAAAGCCATCTTAAAGAGTCCTGACAAATCACCATGGGAGATACTGTTTCTTCCTGCAGCTAATGGTGAGATCCATGCTACAAGAAACTTGCTGCTCCTACCGCAGTTCAGAACTTCCAGTCCTTTTTCTGAGCATGGATCCTGCACAGGAAATGAAAGAGAGAGATCCCACATAAACGCAGCGAGTCTTCCAAAGAAGATAAAATTATGCCATGACATGGAACCAGTCCCACATATCCCACTCTCGAGGTGCTCTTCTTCCGCATTCCTGCCTACACATCTGAGAAGGTCAGAAAATTAACAGGAGAAGTTAAAGAAAGTTGCGTAGAAAGCAGAGTTGTTTTCAGACTCACCCCAAATGTGTCGGGAACTCTGTGCCCTGTTTCTGGACGAGCAGTCATTCCAAGAGATCACTGCTGTCTCAATGCCTGCGGTGAATGCTTTCTTTCCCATTGCTGCTCTGCAGGTAACAGTGGAGATACCACATGGATGTGGAAGCTTTACTTCCATTGGTCCCAGTCTTTCTCTAATCAGTCCTATAACACCCACATCCTTGTGGATCAACAAATATCACTGCAGGGGAGGACGCGAAAGAGAAGGAAGAATTTGTTTTGTCAACTTTGCCAATCTGGTCAAAGGCTAATTGTCCCCATATCTGCCTGAGCAAGAACTAAACCTCATGACCAGTTTGAAATCTCACTTGCTGGCCATCCATGGGTGGCTGAAGCCAGCTAGAGAACAGGGGCATGCAGGCAGTTGGAAAAACCTCTAAGCAGAGCTCAGGGAAAGATCTAGAGTTTCACTGTTGGTTGAATGAAATGAGCTGATTTTGCCAGTTGTCAGGCAGCAATCACAGCCCTGATGAATGACAGAATAAACCAAGTTCCTTCTGCAGCCAAATTCCATTGACACCTCCACAGAGTTGGCTTTCACCATACATCACGACATCTGCTGAGGTCCACAGGAAGGGGAGAGGGTGTAGCTCTCCATCCCACCCTGGGTTATTTTTACAGCTGGGAAAGGAGGTGGTGAACCTGGACAAGAGGGTTGGAGGCATTTCCAAGGCAGCTCACAAAAGTTGTGAAACCAGAACTGGAACCTACAAGGCCCCAGATCCCCAGATCAGCAGCTCCAAATGTGTCATTGGCACTGAACCTACAAGGGCCTTGTGCCCCAGAAAAGAATTTCCCTGGTTCTGCCCAAGTAGAATTTTTCTGCACACAAATAAAATCTCACAGCCAAATACCTGTCTTCTCCACTAGCGTAGGAACCTGAAGCAGGTACTCAAAACTCATAAGCATCTCCAACCCTCCTGGAGGCTACAGCCTCAGGGGATACAGGCCAGGCAGCGGGACAGAAAGACCATCTATGACATGCAAATCTTTTGCCTGTCCAGATACAAGACTTTTGGAAAATACCCAACCAAGCAAAGACCACAGAGCTGTGCTGATTTCCATCAGATGAAGACGGGTCCCTTGAAAATCAATTCCAGGTGAGCTGCGTGGAGCTGCCCAGAAGTCACTTGCTAGATTCATTCTCTCCCTGTTCCTTGTTGCCAAAACATATTGAAGCTGAAGATTCACAGGCAACACAGAATGGTTCCCTTGGGAGGAGCCGTTCTACACATGCCTTCCCAATAAGCTATCCAATCAGAGTGGCAATGTTTAGAAACCAAATTGGTCACTGCTGGCAATTGTAGAAATGGACAAAAATAGCAGAAAAAAAAAATTCACAACTTCCTGCACATTTTTTCTGATTGTTCCACAAGAAATTGTTGGGTTATCCAAATAGAAGAATGGTTTTAGCAAGCAAAACAACAGTAATCACCTGCTTTGCTAAGTGTTTGCAAATACCATAAACTGTTTATCTTAGCCAAATGTCATTCCTTTCCAGAACCATCACCCTGTTCTCCCAGTTACTCACTATGACTAATGGGAGAGAAAAAAAGATTGCTGCCTTTTTTTCCAATGCATTTTAACTCCAAAACTTTCATTTTAGTTGGAAAGTGCTCTCCTTGCATCTTCTTTGCCTCCCAGGATGGGTGACACCATCGCATCTGTGGCATGAAATGCTTTGACTTCGGTCACTTAAACATTCAGCAGTAGAAGATAACAACTAGCTAAGTCCTCTCTGGCAAACTGTCAGTGATGAGACAAGATCTCTAAGTTTATTACACTTCTACAAAACAGCAAAGTTTCCTCAGCACATTCTTCATCAAACTCTCCATTTTGCTAATTAAGCTATCAAAGCCTTGTTGGAGGGGAGAATTGTTTATATTTATTTCTTTTTCTGGATTGTAGACATTGCCAGTAGAGGCTTCAAAATAAGAAAAGAAAAACCCTCTGACTCGCTGCCCAGAAACTCAATCCCAAAAGCCTCCTCCCAACCTCTGTTTACAAAATTATAAGCTTTCTTTGTCCTAACTATTTTCCTGTTACAACAATATTCTTCATCTTCTATCTTACTTCTTTTTGGTGCATGAAAAATATGATTTCATTGTGAAAGGATTTCTTATTAATCAATATAGCAAAGGGAACTCAGAGATGTTTGCAGTAAATCACCCTCGAAGCAGAGACATGTAGAAAATGAGCTACAAGAAAAAGTAGATAATCCCAAGCCATTTCCAGATGGAAGTAGCTTATATTTTCCATACACTGTATCTGGTTTTCGTGTCACAAAACATGCCAGTATTTATTTAAAGTATTTTTTTCTTGTACCATTGGGTTATGATTACATGAAATGAGTTTCCAAAAATTACAAAAAAAAATGGCCTGCTTTAGGTAACAAATGGAAGAACTGAGATACTGAGTTCAAACTACCTAAGGCTCAGTCTCTTTTGAAGTTAAGAGCCAAGTCCAGCAGCAGAAGGCTGATATCTATACAGCAAGGTTCCCTCCACTGCTGGGACAGTTGTGACCAGTGCAGAGATCCAATTTTCCAGCATTCTGCAGTTTCTTTCACCCGCTTCTCCCTAGCTGTCAGGGACAATGCTTGGAGGTAGGCTCGCTTCTCCCCTTCCATAAAGTGAACTCTGTCATCGCCATCTCCTTGGAGAAGGCTTGGCAGGACTAAGTGCCTGTGACTTGAGGAAGCCGCTGGATCGCTGAGTTCTTGGAAGTACTGGATGGGGAGCAGCCTGTCTGAGCCACGCATCAAACTGGGTGTTAGGTACCAAGCTGTTATGACTAATGGGAGAGATCTGAAAGCCATTTAGAGAGCATCTGGATGGAATCAGGTCTGGCTGCAACCCAGGGGAGTGAGGCACATCCTCCAAGTGGTTCATTCCTTCAGTGACCTAAAACCTAGACAGGTAAATGAGGGAACTACACCCCCCTTCCAACAACTCCCTGAGACCTGAAAATCTGTTGAAACATCATCCCATGGGCTCTTCATGGAACCATGGCTCATCAACCTTGTGGGTGTGTAGCATCCTGCAAGGCAACTGAGAAATGAATGACTGTAATAGATACGACCTCAGACATGCAAGCAAACAAGCAACCTGTGAATAAATAAAAGTAAAACCAGACTTCTCTAAGACCAGTCTAGCTGTGGGCAGACAGTGTAGGGAAAGCTTCTGTGCAGGCATTTGGGGGTCATGTTCCAGAAAGGGGAGAGGGTCCTTGAATTTTAAAAACTGGTGAGAAAGGTTGTTGTGGTGCCCCCATAAGCAAAGCAGTGTGGATCTGGGCTAACTTTGTCATGGCCAGTAGCCCATCTCCAGCCATCTTAGAAGGTGGCTGGGTCCTGGCCCAAGAAGCCACTTGCAATATTGCTGGTGTTTCCCACCTCAGCACACGTTAGTCCCTGGTTCTAACAGAGCAATAAAGCTGTGCCAGGCCTGTCTCACATGTTATTTGGATAAAGCACCAACAGAAAGGTCTGGGTTCACACAAGCCAGACAAACAGGGAAGCTTCACAAAGGGTGGTTTCAGGGGGAAGCCAATGTACCCATGCTCCTGTCCTTCTTCATCCATTTAATGCAATACTCACAACCAACCCGCCACCTGTTACTCACAGTTTTGTTGAACTGAAGGACTCCTAACAATACATGCAGTTTAATTGCAGCCTGCCTTCTCCAGGTACACCAGACCAGCTTCTTCCCTTGCTCTGTAGATGGACAGAACTGAGCAAAGCAAGAGCTAGAGCTTCATTAAAGCCCCTGGTTGCTCCCTTACTATGAATCCCTAATCCTAATTGTACTGACAGGTGGTGGGATCCACACCTGTTGGTTATTAGGCTTTCACACTCAATGAATAAGTCCTGAGAACATCACCACTTTCTGAGTTTGTGCAGGTCACTGAGCAGTGGGCAACTGCAACCAGCATGGAGACTTGTCTCAGTGAGGCTGAGGGTGATGCTCTTCACCTCTCCAACGGCTGCAGCTGCCTCTGAGGCTGCCGGAGCTCTGTGTGCACTGGCTGCCTGCTTCAGTCTTTTTTTTTTTTAATCAGGAAAAGCTGGCACTCCAGCTATTCCAGCACTCCCATGCCCTTAATGACCTGATTTTTTTTTTCTAGCGTGTCAAATACACAGATCTATAAGAGGAGCAGCACCAAGCCTGGAAAGCTGGCCCGGGGCCGGTAGAAATGACAATGCGAGAGGAAGTGTCTGTCACACACACACAGGGCTCCATCAGCCAAGCTCTTTGAAGTCATTCTCGGCCTGCTGCTCCCTTCTCCTGCTCTCGGCGGCCCCATCGGTAGGGACCGGCCGACCTCTAGTGGTGCGAGCCCACAGTGCCAGCAAGGAGACTCCCCTCGGGCTGGGAGGAAGCCTGCATCCAGAGCAGGGCACCTGGCTTTTGCATGGTATTTTTCCCTGGATAATAAAAGGTCTGGAGAAACCAAAAAGGGAGGAAACGGGTGGGAGAGCATCTAAGGGTTCGTAGAGAAACAGCCACAAGAGCTCAGATTACCAGCTTTGAGCTTGCATTACCAAACCCTTCAGCATCTCCATTGGAGCTGTTCTGCGAGGCGTGATGGTTCTGACAGGGCACTTGATCGAAATGAGGTTGAGGGAGAGAGCAGAGATGGGATAACAAAGTGCTGACCTTGGTGAGGGCTTATGAGGCCAGGTAGACGATGTTTAGAGTCTCTGGGTTCATGCCCCACGCTCTGTGCGGTCATTTTTCTTTCCCTCATGCAGCAGTTTTGGAAGTGTCTATAAAGGAGATGTCTCCCTATTTTCCAGTGAAGAGGAGGAAAGCCCGGAATGAGCACCAGGCCATGAGAAGTCTCACAGCCAAGAGCTGGGTAGTATCTAGGATCTCCCTCTGCATTGGGCTAAAGCTGCAGCTGGGGACCCTTAGGAATGAAGGACAGCCATCACTCGCAAGCCGAGGTGGATAGCAGCCTGCCTGAGCAAGGCTGAGATTTCTCTCACGTAGAAGTGTGAGCTATAAAGACGTGTGATACCCTATCCCCAGCGCTATCCATATCAAAGGGTTCAAGGGGGGCTGCTTTAAAATAGGACCTTGGCACAGGTTCCTGCTTCTTCTCACGTCCTACTGAGTGGCACTCTGCCAAAACGTCAGCTTGGCTGCTCCACATGTCCCAGGCATCCCAGGCATGTCCTACAAACCTTTCCGGTGTTCCCAAGGAGTTTGCTCCCTCCACATGCATGAAGAGGTCTCTGAAGATGGCGCTGGACAAAATGTGCACAGGGACCCCCTTTTTCCCTCCTGCCTCGGGTGAGCACAAGAGATCCATAGTGAACTGAGGAGCACAGGCAAAGCTGGTGGAAAATAACTTTCTATTATAAGTGGAAGAAGAGATTTCAGCTGTGGTGATCATGGCCATAGGTGTCCAAAGGCCCTGAAGGTTCACAAGGAGCCAGAGGCTGTCAAAGCTGTGGCATTTTGGAAACCACTGCATGCACACAAACCATGGAGTCATCTCCCAGGGGTCATCCAAATACCACAGTAAAACTCTAGAAGGACCAGACAGAGTCGTCTGATGCTGTCCTGGGATACTGGCTCAATCCAAACTGTCTTAAAGGGAAAAGACTACATTCTGACTCACCACAACCATTTTTTCCCACCCAGGCTTTCCTCCTGGTTTTTGCCTTTCTCAGCCTAGTGCGCTTGGAAAAATCCCAGCCCAGAGAGGGAGCTCACACAAGCAAGAAGCCTTCCAAGATTACCCCAAGGCTGGTAGGTGAACGTTTTATCCCCTCTGCTCTCCCACCTGCAGAAATGGGCTCAGCAAAGATATCCAGCAGCGCTGGAAAATCTGAGATCTCAGTAAAGCCGAAGGCGTTTCCTAAGCATCTCCTATTAAGACAGATTTCTCTCACACAAGCTGCCTCACAGACAGCCAAGACAGTGAGGTGCTTCAGCAGTAAACTGCTTGTTCCCTCTCCTTCCCAGCCTCTTGAGTGACTGCAGCATATCCCAGCAGAGCTCCGCTGTACCAGGACCGAGGTTCCTGCGCACTTGGCTTTGATTCAATGCAACCTCCCCTCCCACATGAGGTTTTCATTAGAGCTCTTCTGGCAAGGGCACTGTGCACAGTCACGAGAAGCTGTTCACTGGTGGCTTGTTGTATCCAGTTGTTGGAGGCTTAAAACAATGAGCCTGCAGATATTACATTCCTCCCTGAACTAACTTTCTTTCTTTCTTTCTTTCTCTTTCTTTCTTCCTTTTTCTCTTTCTTTCTCTTTCTTTCTTCCTTTTTCTCTTTCTTTCTCTTTCTTTCTTCCTTTTTCTCTTTCTTTCTCTTTCTTTCTTCCTTTTTCTCTTTCTTTCTCTTTCTTTCTTCCTTTTTCTCTTTCTTTCTCTTTCTTTCTTCCTTTTTCTCTTTCTTTCTCTTTCTTTCTTCCTTTTTCTCTTTCTTTCTCTTTCTTTCTTCCTTTTTCTCTTTCTTTCTCTTTCTTTCTTCCTTTTTCTCTTTCTTTCTCTTTCTTTCTTCCTTTTTCTCTTTCTTTCTCTTTCTTTCTTCCTTTTTCTCTTTCTTTCTCTTTCTTTCTTTCTTTCTTTCTGTCTTTCTGTCTTTCTTTCTTTCTGTCTTCAAAGTGAGAGGTGGGAGATACATAGCTGATAGCACTGGAGCTTGGGGGTAGGAGAGATGAGAGAAAGGAGATTGGAAGGGTATTTCTATCGTATTTCTGTCCTGTTGTGAATACAGACGCAGGTGCCCTGGCAGAGGACTGTCCCAGCTGTCTGGCACCATTGCAAACTGCACGTCTATGTTGCCCTGACTCAGTCAGGAAAGCTCAGAGCAGGACCCCTATCATCACCACCAGAAAGCCACCACAAAGGACAATGCCAAGGCCACACAGCTGTCGCAGTGTCACCAGGACAGAGACTTCAGTCTGGCAGGCAGAGACATGCAGAGAAGGAAGCCTGGAGTCTAAAAGGATGACCTCCATTTTGAGGCCAAACACTCTTGCCTGCCATCAACTGGCAATTTTCTGCTGGGATCAGTTGCCACCAGGACATATTGACATCTTGAGCCCCAGGTAACATGTGGGGAAGGCTTGGTTTTGACCAGAGATGAACTGTGTGCCTGCTTCTGCTGGGCACTGCCTGAGCCCCATGTAAGGACGAGGTGGGAAAGCAACGGGACAATGCAAATATAGCGTAGCAGCCACAAGGTAGGAGGGTATGAGTCACCCTGAAACCATCAAGACATGAGGAGGCAGAGAACAGTTCCTCTTGGGTTATCCCATCACAAGGACACATGGACACAGCCAGCTGGAGGCCATCAGGTGTTGTAGTTTGAAGTAGATATAAGGCAGAGCAGGAATGAGGTGGAAATGAAGGACCACTGAGCATGTTAGAAGAACTCCCTTGTCTTGGGCTGAGAGTGCTTCACACCCCTTCTCTAACTCACATTGCTTTCTTCAGCCTGGCTATTGCATGCTGTGCCAGTCCAGACTCTTAACTTATCGCTTCTTCATGCCCACCTGAAATTGCTGGCATAAGGGGCATCCAAGGAAGGACGGTGACAAGCTGAGCATTGACTAACCAGGGAGAAGAGACCTGGCTAATTCTGCTTTCACTCACCTGAGCTTTTGAATTAGACTGCTGCCTGATTTGCTTGGACTTCATGGTCCCTGTAGCTGCACAATCTTCCATAAGGTTGGAAAGAGTCACTGGCACTGAAGGCCTGAACAAGGGCATCTTTGTGCTGCACTCGCGTGAAAGGCAGGCAGGGCCTGGCAGAGGCTGTGCAGAGCATGTCAGTCTGGGATCAGCAGCGCTGGGAATGCCCCACACCCATCTCAGGGTGCCCTTACTGAACCCCGATCCTGAAGCCACCAGCCAGGCTACCAGCCCCTTTCTCTCAGCAACGTAAGCCCATCTGCGTCTGAGCTCGTCCCCCAATACCAGAGCAGCAGGAGCACAACTCGGAAGTGTGCTGCGGGAGAGGAGCTGCAGGAAAAGCTGGCTGCGGGCAAGGAGGCATCACCTCCTGCCCAGCCTGCTTTGGGTGTGTGGCAGTCGAGGCCTCCATCACTTGAAGGCACAACCCTGTAGATGGAGCCAGAACCTCACAAGGCAGAAGGACAGCACAGTCCTACCCATCACGCTTCTCCAAGTGACAGCCCAGAACCCTGCTCTGCTCTGAGGAAGGGTTAGCCCAGCCCATCTACCCCCTGCCCTCGAACACCTCCAAAGTTTCAACTCCACTCCCTCTCTAGGTAAATCAGTGTCATGTTTCCCTGTTTATTCGAAATTTAACCCACATTCCCTTCTGTTGCCTTTTCCAGTCCACCACGGCTATGGACAGTGGGTAACTCATGCACCACAGGCTGCATGTTTATGCCCCCTTCAAAGCAATAACATCCCCCTGGGATGTCAATGAAGCCCCTAGAGCTATTTTTGGGATGCCTTTTCTCAAGGCCAGCCCTATGATCGCCTTCCCAGGCCCTGCTGTGTTGGATGGAGACATTCACACAGTGTCCCCTACAATTGCCTTGGTCCCCTCCCAAGGAAAGGCTGAGGGTCTGGCCCAGGAAACAGAGAGAGCTCCAAGTGGGCTGCTGGGGTGAGGGAAGCTGGCAGATCCCTCTCTTTTACCTCTAAAGCTCCTGGTTTGGTGCTGCCCAGTTGCAGTCCTGTGTGCCAACAGGAGCCCTTGCACCTCCACCAGTGGCTCGGGATGTCACCATCGCACGCAGCGGCCAAGCAGCTCAGAGATGCAGTAAATTAGCAGCAGCATCCTGGACACCAAACTTGTAGGTTTGCAGCCTACAGGGGGGCACCAGCACTCCCACGTGCACAGCTCTCCAGGCGAGCCTGTGTGTGTGCCCACATTCACCTGTGTGCGGTGTGTTGCACAAGGGCGGGGGGGGCTGGCAGTACTCTGTCCAGCACACCCACCTCCACAGAGAGGGGAGCATCGATCAAACCTTCTAGCACGCTTGAGTGACTTCAACACCCGGAGAGTTTTTTTTCACTTCAGGTCCCAGTCTGCCCTGCCCACAGCACTGCAGAGCCTGGGCTGGTCTGTGAAATGGTACACAGGTGCTTGGCTGGCAGCGATGTGGCATCAGTCAGGCCCAGCTCCATGTGGACAAGTCCCTCTGTTGTGTGGCAGCGGGGTGAAGGCAGGATCAGATTAGCAGGGAGGACATGGCTGGGGTGGTTTGACACCAGTGGTTGCAGGACAGGGGATGGGGACACTGCTGCATAGCGTGCAGACGTGAGCATGGGTCACACCAGCCCCAGGGTGGCTTTTGCCCACATCAGGGCTGTTCCACCCTTCCCACCCTGGGGATGCTGGCTTGCTCCTGGTCTTTGCTTGGGGAAAGGTTGTGTCACACTTTCTGTCCTTTGGGGACACTTCTGAGGGGGCCCCAGCACAACTGAAAATCCTGGGAAAGAGTAAAAGTGAAGGAAGAGGAAACCACCCCATTCCCACCATCGTGAGCCCCTTTTGTCCTGGAACAAAAGGCAGAGAGGAGCAAGAAACTTTGCCACCTTTCACAGTCCAGCAAGAAACACTCCCTTGGTTGGCCTGGAGTCTCCAGAGCAGAGGCTGAAATTAGAAAAAAGCAGATTTGAGAACCTGAAGGTGGGGACTCAATAGGCCTGGGGAGATGTGATGGGGGCAAGGTTTCCTGGCACAGAGCTGGTGGGATCTGCCTTTCCTGATGGTCACGCCAGAGCCACCAGCCTGGCGCAGACACAGCAGTAGGCTGCAAAGAGGGAGACCCTGGAAAGCCTGCACTGTGAGAGCCAGCAAGGGGAAGTGGGTGGCAGATAAGAACATGTCGAGGAAAAACACAAACCAGAAGCTCCTGAGGAATTTTGGAAAGGAAATGGGGAATTAACTGCAGAAAAAGAGCTGGGGCGAGGAGGGGTGAAGGACAGGAAGTGCACAGCAGGCTGTAGCTCACAAGGAATAGCCTGTGCATGCCACCTCGCCAGGCACTCACCACCTCCCCTTGCTGCCTGGGGACACCCAGCAGCATCCATCCCAGCTGGGCAGGAGCATCGGGAATGGGCAGGTGGCTGCTGCCAGCTCCTGGGGGACAATCCAAGCAGGAACCAGGAAATAAACTAAACCGAGAGCAGCCGTCAAGAAAATACCATCCCCACGGCGTCGGATAGGGAGGGGAGGCTGCAGATCCCATCTTGCTGGCGAGTAGACAGGGGACAGCCAAGGCTGTCAGACTCCAGGTACCTCCCGCAGTCCTGTGGTGCAGCCTGGCTCAGAGGGCACGTCACTTGTGTGCCCACCCACAGCCCCACAGCTATTTCTGGGGGGCATAAACCACCCCTTCTCCTCTCTTTTTTCACCCCTTTTGCCTTCACCTCCCAGCAGAAGCCCCACAGCACGGAGTCCCCGTGCAAACAGCCCCGTCAGTCCGCCCCTCGCCCCGCAGCTATTTTAGAGAAAGGCAGGAGGTATTTTTAGTGCTGCCGGCTCCCAGGAGAAGCTCTGAGCCTCTGAGCCGCAGCAGTGCTGGCGCCAGAGAAACTGCCGCTGCTCTGGCTGATATTTCTTGTATAATTAAACTCAATCCATCCCGGGGGCCGGGTCTTGGCCACCAACTCAGCGAGGATGGGAAGGAGTGGAGCCAGAGTGCCGGGGGCTGAAAGCTCTGACGGATGCTGGGAATTGCTCTGTGGGAGCTAGAAAAGCCAGGCCTGAGACTCTGAGGGGAGTTTTGCCAGACACGGGGGAGCAGGATGGCTTGGAAAGGAGCAGGGAGTGGAAGCAGACCTTCGCAAAGGCAAAAGACCTCATAGCAGCATCTTCCTATCCCACTTCACTACAGGAGATGGACTCAAAGAGAATGCCCAGGGCTGGACAGATGGCGCCTAAAGGCAACCTGGGAGAAAGCAATAGAATTTGAAGAGCACCCAGTGTCTGCAGGGCAAGCCAGAGAGATCCCTCCCGGTTAACAAAAGCCCAAGCTGGAGCTGGAGCCACGTAGGAAGTTTTGGGGCTGTCTGGTTAGCGCGCATCTGGTGAACACAAGCTGCGGCTGCAGGATGACAAGCAGCAGCACAACCCCTGCTTCCCACGCCCACCGGCTGTCTGGGGGCCCCAATCTGCTGCTGAGAACGGGGGGAACAACAGCCCAGAGAAAACACAGCACCCGCTGGGGCTTACGGGTTTTTTTCTACCCCCCCTGCCCTGTGCAAAAAGAACAGAGCATTTATTCCTACGCTCCCTTAAATTTCAAGATACATTTCCAACAATCCAGACACCAAGCTGGCATTCCAAGCAACAGTATATTTTATATAACTGATTTTTTTTTGTTGTTTTTACCGCTTTATAAAGCCATACAATGAACAGCAAAGAATCCAACGTCTGTACAACGGGAAGACAACAGCGGAGTCACATTCACACAGGGACATGGCACAACCGAAGTCATCCTTACACGCGCAACATTATGGGCATAAAGATACAAAATATAACGTATTCTTTTTCCATCTATATAAATACACATAAATGGGCAAGTCTAAAAGTTTGAAACTGTTCATTAACACTGATTAGCAAATAAATCTGTAACATTCCCAAAGTAACAAAGACGACAACAACAACAAAAAAACCACGCATAACACGGCAGCACATGATCCGCCAACAGAAACATCAGGTTGCTTCCTTTTTTCCTTTTTTTTTTTT